>QRFJ01000227.1:676902-769402 GCA_006176705.1 Cocos nucifera | reverse complement strand
CATGATATTATGTATATGTTGATTTGTATTATTTCTATGTATGCAGATATGACTTCAAAGAACATCATTGTAGAGCTTAATAAGGGCGATAAGCTGGATGGTGATAATTATGATATTTGGGACCATAAGGTTCTGTATATCCTTGAGGAGTAGGATGTTTTGAAAACACTGAACCATGTGATGGTTGAGCTAGAGAGTAGGAACACGCAATAGCACAAGAGAGATCATGAGGCTTTTCTAGCCTAAAAAAAGAAAAACAATATTGCTCGCATCACGTTGCTGAGTAGTATGGTTGATGATCTCATGTGCGAGTATGAGTCTTATAAGATGGCTCAGGCTATGTGGATTGCACTGAAGGATAAGTTAGGAGGCACTTCTAGTATCAAACTTAGAAGGTTGACCATCAATTTTGACACATACAGATTGCGCACTAATGTTCCGATGAGGCAGCATTTGAGAGATATGTCAAACATGATTCAGGAGCTGAAGTCAGCTGGCCACAACCTCTCAGACGAACAACAAGTGCAAGCTGTTATTAGATCCCTACCTGCTAGTTGGGAGTATATGAAGGTCAATATGACTCACAATGAGTCTGTTAAGACCTTTGCTGATATAGAAAATCATCTTGTTCTTAAGGATGAGTGCTGGTAGGCTGCTAAGACATCCGACTAGTCTTATATGGCTAAGATTGCTAGAAATTCGAATACCAAGCAAAAGGATAAAGGTAAGAAGCCTTGGAAGAAGAAGAACTGGCAAAAGAAGGGATCTGAAAAGCCTTTTGAGAAGGCTAAATCTGATTTTAAGAAGAGAGAGAAGCATGGTGGAAAGAAAGATATGACCAAAGTGGAGTGTTATGGCTGCCACAAGATGGGTCATTTTGCTCAGGATTGCCCAGAGTAGAATAAGGTAACACCATGCGATGGGCATCCTCATTTCTTTATGTTTCTAGCACTATATTAATGACTGATGCTAATTCTTTGTGAACTATGGATTCAGGAGCAATATACCACATAATAGAGATAGAGAAGCATTTGTTGAGTACCGTCAACTACCTTTCAGGAGTAGATAATTTTATATAGAAAATAATGCTGGCATTGAAGTGAAAGAGGTCAAAATATACAAGCTAGAGTTGTGTGGTGGATGAACCTTACTCCTACATGATGTTTTATATGTTCCAAAAATCCAGTGAAAATTGGTTTTGGTGGTCTCTCTTCTTAGATTAGGTTTCAATGTCAATTTTCACAATAATTCAGTTGATATTGTTTTAGGGACTAAACTTTTTGGTTCTGATTTTCTTTTGAATAATTTCATTATATTGGACATAATTTTTAATAATGGTTATATTTTAGATGATCATTATTTTGCTTTATCTTTTGTCCTGAATAATATTTCTGATGTAAATGTTTGGCATGCTAGGCTTGGACATGTGGGTCCAGAAAGAATGAATAGATTGGCAAAAGCAGGACTATTAGGATCCTTGACAAAAATAAAGATGTCTATTTGCCAACATTGTCTAGCAGATAAAGCAACTAGAAAATCATTTGAAAAAGAAATCAGAGCTGACTTTCCATTGCAATTAGTTCATTCTGATATATGTGGTCCAATGAGTGTAAGGGCAAGGCATGGAGCCTTATATTTCATCACTTTTATTGATGATTATACTCATTATGATCACGTTTATTTGATCTCCCATAAGTCAAAAGCTTTAAAGTGCTTTAAATAATTTATAAGTCTAGTTAAGAATCAATTAGATTAAAGAATTAAGGCTTTGAGAACTGACCATGGACGTGAGTATCTATCGGATCAATTCAAGGATCTATGTGATGAAAAAAGAATTGCAAGATAGTTAACGATTCTTGACACTCCACAATAGAATAGAGTTGTAGAGCAAAGGAATAGAACTTTGCTTGAGATGGTTAGGTCAATGATGGCACAGGCTAACTTGCCCATTTTCTATTAGGGAGATGCTTTGATAACTATAGCCTATGTACTTAATCGGATGCCCTCTAAGTCTATTGCTTCCACACCTTATGAATTATGGATGGGTAGAAAGCCAGATTTGAGTGTACTATGATCTTGGGGTCAGCAGGTTATGTGCATGATCCTTCTCATAGGTATGAAAAGTTGGGCCCTAGGAACAAGAAATGCATATTTATCAGATATTCTGAACACTCAAAGGGCTATGTTTTCATTGGTGAGAATGAAGATGGAAGTATAATAGAACTTGAGTCGTGAGATGCCACATTTTTAGAACATAAATTTTCTAGTAGGGGCAATGTTGACAAAACTATGTCATTTTATGAGATTATGGATTAGTAGATAAATGATGAGAACAAAGAAAGTGAGGAACAAATAGTTGTACCTATACTTACTAATCTGAGTGGGAGGATATTTGAGAGTCCTCAAAAGACACAATTGCATAGGAGCAGCCGAGGGAATGTTCGCCGATGCCATTTCGAGGTCGAAGGAGAAGCATTTATAGTTACTCTAGGAGATGTTGAGGAGCCGAGTTCAGTTCAAGAGGCTCTCTCATATCCTGCTGAGGATAAATGGATGAAGGCAACGGAAGAGGAAGTGGAGTCTATGAGGACTAACCATGTATGGGACTTGGTTGATCTTCTGCCAGGCCGAAAGATGATTGGGAACAAATAGATTCTCAAAATTAAGAGAAAGGTAGATGATTCTATTGAAAGATACAAGGCTCACTTAGTAGCTAAGGAATACATACAATAGAAAGGAAATGATTATGAGGATATCATTTTGCCTGTTGTAAGATTTACTTTCTGTAGACTTATTCTTGCTATAGTTGCCAAGTTGGACTTGGAGTTACATCATTTCTCAATGAAGAACTAGATGAAGAAATCTATATGGAATAGCCATTAGGTTTCATTTAGAAAAGCCAGGAGTGCAAAATTTGCAGACTTTGGAGGTCCATTTACGAACTTAAACAATCATCTAGACAATGGTATTTGAGATTTCATCAAACTATTTCATCTTATGACTTTCAGATGATCGATGAGGATCACTGTGTATATATCAAGTAGTTTGAGATAGATTTTATCATATTATCTCTTTATGTGAATGATATACTATTAGCTGGAAATAATCTATCTTTTGTGAATGCCATTAAGAGTTGGTTGTCCTTGAACTTCGAGATGAAGGACATGGATGAGACATAATTTATTCTTGGAGTTAAAATTCAAAGGGATCGCTCCAAGAATCTAATCACTTTGTCATAAGAATCATACACTGAGAAGATTGTTGAGCGATTTAGGATGAAAGACTGTAAGCCTATAGATATCCTTATTGCTAAAGGTGAAGCTTTGAGCTTTGCAATGTGTCCTAAGACTCAATCTAAAAGAGATTCTATGAGAAAAATCCCTTATTCCAGTGTTGTTGGGAGCTTAATGTATGCAATGATGTGCACACGACCCGATATTTCTTATGCAGTGGGTCTTGTAAGCCGTTATCAGTCCAATCTAGGATAGAAATATTGGCAAGTGGTCAAAAGGATCTTAAGATACTTGAAGGGCACTATTACTTCTAGATTGTGTTATCATAGGAGTAACTTGCAGTTGGTAGGTTACTCAAATGTTGACTGGGGTGGAGATCTAGATGAAAGTAAAATCACTTCTAGTTATGTATTCTTGTAGAATAATGGTACCATTTCTTGGAGCAGCAATAAATAAACATGCATGGCATTGTCAACTATGGAAGTAAAATTTGTTGCATGTTCTACTACAGTGCAAGAGGCAGTATGGCTGAGATAATTTATGAGCCATTTGGGGATCATTAGTGGAAAGATAGAGCCAGTAAAACTCTATTATGATAGCCAAGCAGTCATAGCCTATATCAAAGATCCTAAGTATCATAATAGGACAAAACACATAGGCACGAAGTATAACTTCATAAGAGATGTAATAGCACAGAAGAAAATAACTCTATACTACATCACCACACATGAGATGGTGGCAGATCCCATGACAAAGCCAATTCCTAGAGATGTATTTATTAAGCATGTGAAATCTTTAGGATTGCGTAGATTGTAGAGTTTTTATATTTCTTTATATCTGAACATGATGTATGAAAATAATTTCATTTGAATGAATAAATTTGATATTTTCTTCAGTGATTTTTTTTTATGAACATGTACATAATATTATAGTATGTCGTACAAGTTGGTAATTAAGGTTGGCTCTCTCACACGAGCAACCATCTTGGGTGCTTATGAGAAGTGAGCCAAGATGAGATATTTTGTATTTCTTAGGATTAAAAATGGCAGCCAAGAGGCATCCTGTGGTATGTAAGAACATAATGCAGTTTATAATATCATCCTAGTAAGAGACCAGGATGAGATCTAAAAGAGACATAATATATGGATCGAATTATGGATTACCACCATCCATAATACCTGTAGCCAGATGCGAGATCTCCTGTAGGCACTATAAGGACGAGCGGAGTGGTAGAACTCAGGTCAAGTACCGAGAGTGCTTGGACTAAGATCTGTATGGTGCAAAGCAAAGAAAATCAACATACGCTCTTATAGAATAAAAGGTACACCATAGCATGTGTTTCATACCGTATGTGCTTAAAGATCGTGATTGGAAGTAAATGAATGAATCCCTGCTTCATTATTATATGAGTCCCAGAAAAGTATAGAATACTTTCATTAATATCCTTATTACTTTGACAGTAGTATCATGAAGTAAAGAGTTAGTATATGCTACTTTAGCATGTATCCAAATGTTATGATAATACGACCTAAAGGAGTAATGTCAGGAAAGCAATTAGTTCTGATCTAAATGATATGTGAATAAAAGGAAGATCAGGTTTAATATACACACACTATACTTGTATTTGAGATATGTCCATTATGAAGCTATTTCTAGAAGCATCATAAGTATAGACATAGGACATACAGGAGATCATAGTGGCATAGCTCTGGATGAAAAAGACTCATAAGGGATTAGAGATGCCACGTATGAGTGTATGTAGATAGATCTAGGATATCTGAGGCATTTTTATGATAGATTTAAAAAATAAAAGAGTTGTAGTCTCTTATGCTGGTCTTGAGATAGATTTTTAGTATAAGAGCTCTCAAACTTAGTGCCCATACGGTCACAGCAACACACTCAGTATGAAAATCTAAGAAAAAGCTCTATATAGATCATCCCATCATGTACAAGTGGGAGATGTTAAAATATGGGCTGCTCATGATGGGTTAACTCATATTATGACTTGACCCAAGTTAAATATTTGAGTTTCTGAAAGAATTTGAATTTAAAGAGTCATTTGAATTTAAAGGGATCATTTGGGAATGGTTATCTAATTATCTAGAGTTTTTCATGATCTTCATCCCTCTTTCCCCCTCTTTCTGAGAGAGAAAAATATAGAGTTTTGAAAGTGATTTGATTGGATTTGGGTGTGCTTACTGTGGAAAACACACAAAATTCGATTTGTGATCTTGTGTAATACCATTCGGATTTCTTGTTCATGGAAGAAAAGAAAGAAGCTGGTCAATAGGGAGCAAAAATGATCTTGGAAGTCAGATTCTGTTGCAATCTATAATTTTTTAAGTTTTTATTGAGGCAAGCATCTTCACAAGATATATATATATATATATATATATATATATATATATATATATATATATATATATATATATTCTTTTGTTATAAGACACCTTGCTTGATTATTTTTCTTTATTTCTTTTTTATTTTTGGGAGTTTATTCATGGAAAGAATAGGGTTGTGAAGTTGGTCATCCTCAGTAGTTATTCTTATAGGATTTTTTTTTAATTGGTTCTTGTTGTTGTTTTCATCAGATATGCCTTAAAGTATGCATTTCTTGATGTCAAATTTTGTTCGACTTGGTTCATCTTGCTAACCCTCCCATCTTGTCAACATTCATAACACTTGGTTCATTTTGTCAATTTCATTCTTAAGAAGGTCGATGCTGGGAAAATAGGATGCATAACAATATCACTAACCAGTGACATTACCCCCTGGATGCCTTCATAATTGTGATAAAGCTTATTAGCTACATCACTCCTATTCAGTCTACTGAAGTATTTTTGTTATTATTTTCAAGTTACAATATCTCGAGTTTGTTCCTTCTTCCTTGTGACATTCATATTTTAAAGGTGTTGGTGTAGTCAATCACCATCAGCCATGTGGTAGCACCAGAAAAATTATCGGTCTGATGATATACTAAGTGTGGCAACTGGTAGTTATTAAAATCTAGATCAGTAAAATATCTATCTAAAACTCGAACTGATCCATATCAGGACCAAATACGGTAGTCATTGCTTCACTAGCAATTCATATTGGTAATGCACCATATAGACCAAACTAGATCAACAATTAACTACCGCCCTCGAGACTATGCCAGGGCCCAAAAACTTGCTATCATTAAATGAGGTCAGTCCTTAATCGTCCTGCAAACAGTCACACAGGCAGAGATTGGTAATTCACTGCACTGGCAATCTTCATCTAGGCTAATTGAAAGTACTTTTGTTGAGATCAGTTTACTACCAATCTAACCAGTGACCAACGACAGCATCACCCTAAAGCAAGATCGGCTAAAAGCCGATCTGCCAACATGATATCCAACTTAGCATCAAGAAGAATCTAGAATTCTCTAACCTTCATATAGCTATCATCCGACAAGGCTATAGCTGTCTTCCGCTACTATACGGCCAAACTCCACATGGGCTAATGGCCCACAACTGCCACCAAACTGGCAAATTCATTACAACAAACTAACGACCTAACAGACTTCGAATGGTCTAAATGGCCTAAGCAAGTTTTTCTTTATAACTGAAGGAGCAGGATATCCTTTCGAGAGGTAAGTCTAAGCATAAGATTCATAAAGTTGACACTCTACTGAAATCTACTTTCAATTTTTTTACTAAAAGAAGATCGAACCTCCTCTTTTACTCAAACCCTCTTTTCTTGCCTTCTAGTCTTCCATTTCCACTATCTATTCTCAAGGCTTCACTAACTTAGGCATTGAAGAATCCTAAACTAGAGGATACCCCACTGATTCTTGAAAGTTTCTTGCAGGTTGGTCCATGGTTTGTGTCGATCCAACCCAAATCAGCTCTCCAATGTGAGTTTTTTCTCAGTAATCTAAAGTCTTGCTATAACAGATTGGCGCTAGAGGAAGAGTACTTTATCCTAATTTTATAAAAATGATAAAGAAGGCACAGAATTTGACTCCGTCTTTCCTAGGAGTTATCTCGGAGATGGTTCAACCCCATCCTCTGGTAATGGTCGATTCGTAATAGTTTAATCTCTTGGTGTAGCAAGTCCAGACCCTCACCAATGTCGTATACCAGTTCCAGCAAATAACAGAGCGATGGTAAGAATCCATTCCTCAAGAAGCTATGTCACAGCACAATCACCTCCTGGTCTCTCAAGAACTCTGCCATGAGTATTTTTCTGATCAAGAAAAGCACTCCTGTAAAGCAGAATCAACTTCCTATAGTAAAAAGCTATAATGGGAGGAAGGTCTTGAATAGAAGCTTCAGGATCTTGAGAAAAGACTGAAGGAGGTGCAGCTCGGGGGTCCTTCCCAAAGTAAGAAGGATTTCTATCTCACATCCTCTTTCTCTACTGAAATATTGAGTGAACCGATTTCTTTCCAGTTCAAGATGCCGACGCTGGAGCCATTCGATGGCTCCACGAACCCTCAGGACCATCTTGAGGGGTATAGGGACGTCATGATGCTTCAAGGAGCATCTGACACTCTTCTTTGCATGGTCTTTTCCATCACTCTTAAAAAGTCTATGAGAGTGTGATTCTCTAGACTCCATTCGGGATCCATCTCTTCTTTTGACTAGTTAGGTAGGCTCTTCGTGGCCTATTTTGAAAGCAACTGCCTCCATCTGAAGCACACGAACAGTCTTTTCTCCGTAGTACAGTAGGAGGGTGAATCCCTTAGTGAGTACATGGCTTGCTTCAATGTGGCTATCTTGGAAATAAAAGATTTCAATGAGTCCATCGTTATATCTATCTTGAAGCAAGGACTCAGGAGTGACCGCTTGACTTTCTTTCTTAGCAAGAATTTCTAGAAAAATTATGAGAGGATGCTGACCTAGGTCGGAAAGTATGCCCAAGTGGAGGAGAAAGAAAAGTTGAATAAGAAGGAGAAGAAAAACAAAGGAGGGAAGAAGCAACCCCATAAGGAAGAATATGAGAATCAAGGAAGCGTTAGTGAGCAGCCCCATAAAAATCCAAGGTCCCGAAGCCCAACTTGAAAGTTTGATAGCTAAGCCTCCTTGTTCGCTCCTCGAATCCAAATCTTGATGGAGATAAAAAACCAAGGATATCTCCATCACTCCAATCCCATGAAAGCTCCACCTACAAAGAGAGACAAAAGCAAATTCTGCCACTTCTACCAGGACCATGGCCGTGATACTGAAGAGTGCCACCAGCTCAAGGATGAAATTGGGACACTGATTCATTAGGGCTACCTCGACAAATACATCAGAGATCGGGCAAATCAAGCTTTGGAATAATGCCAAAAGTCTAATGATGCCATTGAAGACAATCGACCAACTACTGGAGTCATCAACATGATCTCAGGGGCCGGTGGATCTCAAGGAGCATCTAAAAGTTCTTCCCCGAAGAGACCATGCACTGACAATGTTGTCTCCTTTTTCGATGTTAATGTTCAAGAGGTTCAAATCCCTCATAATGATGCTATTATCATTTTCATGACAATAGCAAACTATGATATAAAAAAAATTCTAGTAAATAATGGAAGCTCTGCATACATGTTATTCTATAATGCTTTCTTAAAGATGAATATTTTGAATAAATTGGAGTAGATAGGTGCCTCGCTGATTGGGTTCTCAGGGGACTCGGTGGCTATTGAAGGAGAGGTTGGATTACCAATCACTACAGGAAAAGATCCATATCAGTCAACCATACAGCTCACATTCCTAATCATCAAGATAATGTCCATGTATAATACCATCCTCGACCAGCCCAGGCTCAATGCCCTTAAGGCAATGGTTTTCACTTATCATTTGCTAGTTTGGTTTCCAACCAAAGATGGCACTGGTATAATATGCAGAGACCAAATGATGGCTAGGCAATGTTTTTTGATAGCTTTAAAGATGAAGAAGCCCATCGAAGCTTTATCAATTAAAATTCTCGATCAGAAAGCTAAAGGTGAGAACGAAAAAGGCTGAGGTAAGTCAGCTGAACCACTCACCACCGTTCCACTGTGCGAAGATGCAGAAAAGACTATTCAAATAGGAGCTCGATTAAATACCGACCTAAGGGATAAGTTAATATCTTTTTTTGGCAAAATGCCAATGTATTTGTATGGTCGGCTTCAGATATACTTGAAATTTTTGCTGACGTCATTGTGCATAAATTAAATATTAATCCCAAGCACCGACCAGTGAAGCAAAAAAAAAAGAAGCTTCGCTCCAGAAAGACAAAAGGCAATAGATGAAGAAGTTGATAAGCTTTTAAAAGTAGAATTCATAAAAAAAAAAAAAAAAAAACCAGTACCCCAAATGGATCGTCAACATTGTGATGGTCAAAAAGATAAGTGGTAAATAAAGAATTTGTATTAATTATACCGACCTCAACAAGGCCTATCCTATGGCCAGGCTTTCTCTTCCAAAAGTTGACCAATTGGTTAACCCCACCTTAGGGCACAAGCTACTAAGCTTCATGGACACCTTCTCCGGCTATAACTAAATTAGAATAGCCCATGAAGATAAAGAGAATATGCCTTTTGTTATTGACAAAGATTTGTATTGTTATAAAATGATGCCTTTGGATTTGAAAAATGCATATGCCATTTACCAATGCTTGGTAAAGTGTTCAAACACCTAATTGGTTGCAGCATGGAGGTATACATTGACGATATATTAGTAAAGAGCATAGAAGAAAATTGGCATATTATCAATCTAAAAAAAGCATTTGAGGAGGTTCGTAAATATCGGATGAAGCTCAATCCCAACAAGTATACTTTTGGAGTAACAGTCAAAAAATTTCTTTATTTTTTAGTAACTCAGAGAGGAATAAAGGCCAACCCCATGAAGATTCAAGCATTACTTTATATGAAGGCTCCGAGTGCTGTGAAAAAAGTACAATGGCTCGTTGGATAGGTGGCATCATTCAGCAGATTCATATTAAGGTCAACTGAAAAATGCCTCCCTTTTTTAAAAACTTTAAAGCAAATCAAAGACTTCAAATGATCAGAAAAATGTCAGTCCACCTTTGACAACCTTAAAATGTATCTTGGTTCTATCCCATTAATATCAAAGCTAATCGATGGTGAGGATTTATTTATATATTTATCTACTTTACCTAATGTTATTAGCTCGATTTTAATCCAAGATGATGCAGGGACTTAGAGACCAATTTATTATACCAATAAATTATTGCAGGATTCTGAAACTCGATATTCTAAGACTGAAAAAATAATATACGCTCTGATCACATTCACCAAACGACTCTAACCATATTTTCAAACTCACTCCATCGTAGTCTTGATAGACTAGCCATTGAGATCAGTCCTTTAGCAACTTGATACTTTCGATCAGCTATCCAAATGGGCCATTGAATTCAATGAGTTTGATATCCATTATCGGTCCAGACCTTCTATGAAAGCTCAAGTATTGGCGCTTGACTTCATGGTAGAATGCTCCATACCTAAAGAAGAAGAAGTAACTCCAAATATCCCCAAAGAAATAATTAGAGATTCTCATTAGCTTCTACATGTTAACGGAGCTTCGATTGTCTAACAAAATGAAGCTGGTTTAATCTTGGCTAGCCCAGAAGGAGCTATCATTGAGCATGCTCTAATATTCAACTTCAAAAATTTCAATAATGATGCCGAATATAAAGCCCTTATCGCAGGACTTAGAATGGCAAAAAAGCTTAATATTAAGAAATTCAAGATTTTTACAGACTCACAGCTTATTGTCGGATAGGAATGAAGTCAATTCGAAGCCAAAGATTATGTTATGTCTCAATATTTGCATAATGTAAGAGAATTGTCAAAAATATTTGATGACCTTGAGATCACTCAAATATCAAGGTCGAATAATATCCAAGCTGATGCACTATCACATTTGGCCACGTTGGATTTTTCCAAACTCAACCAAAAGGTATTTATTGGAGTCCTTGAAAAACCTAGCATGGAAGTTCTAATGATTGCTCAGCTAAATCATGAACCAAGCTAGATAGATCCTCTAGCGGATTACTTGGATAGGAAAGTTCTACCAAATGATCCTGCTAAGGTGAGGAGAATCAAAAGGCAAGCCCTATGGTATGTTACTCTGGATGGAAGATTATATAAAAGATCATACTCTTTCCTATTACTCCAATGCCTAAGACCCTCAGAAGCTGATTATGCTCTTTGGGAGGTCCACGAGTAAATCTATGGCAATCACTTGGAGGGTAGATTATTGGCATACAAAATGATCCAATATGGTTATTACTGGTCAATTATTCAAAAAGATGCTATCGACCTCATCAATAAATATGATCAATGTCAAAGGTACGTAAATATTTAACATCAGCTTGCCATCGAGCTTATATCAATATATTACAGACCCTTGGTCTTTTGCCATCTGGAGAATGAACATTTTTAGACTTTTTTCCATGGCAACAAGATAAAGAAAATTTTTAGTAGTAGCCATTAATTACTTCACCAAATGGATGGAGTTGAACCGCTAGCATAAATCACTGAAAAGAATATGCAAGATTTCATCTAGAAGTCGATTATCTACGATTTCATCCTATCTCGGATGATTATTATCGATAATGAAAGATAATTTGATAATCCAAAATTTAAGAAATTCTATTTTAAACTATACACTAACCACAGGCTCCCTTTAGTAGGACACCCATAGTCAAATGGAGAAGTCGAGGTCACCAACCCAACAATTCTTCAAGGTTTGAAAGCTAGGCTCATTGAAGCCAAAAGTTTTTGAGCAAATGAGCTGTATAATATTCTTTGAGCATACAGAACCACTCCCAAATGATCAACTAAAAAAATGCCCTTCAAGCTCACGTTTGTGATGGAAGAAGTGATACCTATAGAAATCGGCCTCTCAACATTGAGAGTAAATAATTTTCATGAAGAAAACAACTCAGATCGGCTGAGAACTAACCTAGACTTGCTAGAAAAAATCAGAAAGAGAGCTCAAATCTATATGGCAAGCTACAAACAAAAGATGGCTAGATATTATAATGCCCGAGTAAAGCCAAAGATCTTCCATAAAGGCGATCTGATTTTTTGCCGAGTAGAAAGCCCTTGGAACAAGAAAAAATTGCCCCTAATTGGGAAGGGCCTTACAAAATCACTGAAGTGGTATGCCCAAGGGATTATAGGATCAAAAATTTAGATAGTTCAAATATTCAAAGAACATGGAATACTAAAAACTCAAAATATACCATCAATGAATCTTGAATAAAAGCTTCAAAATTTTATCTTAATGAAGGCAGATCCCTATTCTAAAACTTCGGACCATCTTTCGACCATATCACCGAATTACCGAGCAAATTCAAAAAAATCTATCTAAACAAAACTATGATGTCTAGCCAAATGAGGATAAGGTATAAATTCAAAAAACCTATCTAAACGAGGCTATGCTGTCCGGCCAAATGAGGACAAGACATAAATTCAAAAAATCTATCAGAATGAGGCTATGATGTCCAACCAAATAAGGATAAGGTGAAGATAGATTTGTCCAAAAGAGGCTACGCTATTCAGCCAAATGAGGACAAATTTGATCGTGAGACATCAGATTTTTGGATTGAACCTCACAACTTAGATCGTGAGATATCTGACCTCATAACTTAGATCATGAGATATCTGACCTTACAACTCAGATCGTGAGACATCCGATATGCGGATTAAACCTCACAACTTAGATCGTGAGACACCCAATCTCCAAATAAAACCTCATAGCTCAAACTGTGGAACACCCGATCTCTTGATTAGATTCCCATAATTTACTATAACTCTCTTAAGTTTCAGGTTTACACTTGAATATATTCAAGTCAAAGCTAAGAATATTGGCCACTCGACTACAATAAATACTCCCCATAACCCTTTGAAAAAAGGAAGGAGAACAGGAAGCAGCTAGTTAGAATCCTATCAAACAAAAGAAAAAATTGACCTACCGATCTCGAATTCAAGTAGAGGTATTTCTAAAACTTCTACCTCGTTCGAATTGAAAGTTCGATTTCTAGTTAATTATGTGATTTCTTGCACTCTTGCTGAATTAACCTACATCATGACCCGACTGACTAAGGTCAGTTGTTACCTGTTATGTGTAGCTTAGAAGGTTCTTGAAATAAAAAAATATTCTATCCCATACCGGGCAATACTAGATCGAAAATATTCGACATCACAAACAAAGACAAAGGCAATCATAAATAAAAAGAAGCCTTCATTACTTTGAAAAAATTTACAGAGCCCAACCTGGGCTAATACAGAAGCAAGTGAACAAAACGAAAAAAAAGAAAGAGGAGAAAAGATCACAAAAATCAGGCATCCACCTGAGGAGCTTGTGCAGGAGCGACCACCTAGTCATCGATTGGGGACTCTACCGATATGACCTCAATGGCTGGAGTCTCTATAGGAGCAAAGAAGAGCTGCTAAAGGGCCACCTCAAGGGCAAACTGAGGTGCAACTATAGAAGGGGCCGCATCCGACATCGGCTGGGGCGATGGTCTCTGACATCAATGGGAGGACAGCCTCTTAGGTAACACCGCTCAAGTCAAAACTAGAAAAAAGCTTCTTAATTAAACTCTTATAGTTGTTGAACCTGCAGTCGAAGACCTCCAAAAACTTCATGACCTCCTCTTAAAAGGCCTCAAAGGACTTGTAATCCTCCATAGCCCTTGCAGTGGCAGCCTTCAACCTCTCCACATCCTTCTAATAAATGAGGAGGGGCCTTGTCCTAAGCTGTCACTGTGTCATCCTAAGAGGACATGATCATCTCTAGTTTCTTCATCTTGGCCTCTAGCTCGAAAATCCTGGAGACCTTCTGCTGCAGCTCCAGTAGTCTCTTCTCCTCCTTATTGTCCTTCCTTTGATGAACCATCAAGGCCTTATTCTTCTTCCTTATTATGGCCAATTTTTTCAAGAGTTGCTTCTTCAACTCCTCAGTAACCTTAGCCTCTTTTGCGGCTTTCTTCTCCGTCATCTTCTTGCAATCCTTCATGGACTGTAGTGCCTTATCCATAGTTTTTTTGTTATAAAAAACCTTGCCATGTGCTTAGAAAGGAGCCCAAAGTATATGGTGGACTAAAAGGAAAAAGAACAAAGGTCAAGTCGATAAAAAATTGATGTAAAAAAAAAAAAGAAAAGAAGAAAGAAAAAGAGAGGACTTACATCTAAAATGCTATTGAAGCCATAGTTAATTAGCTCCTCCAGCCCGAGGTCCCTTCTTCAAAAGTTCAAATTTTACTGTAGCTTCATGGTGCACAGTAGGTCCCTACTAAGCCTTGGCGTATCAAGCAAGGAAGCTTGAGTAAGGTCAAGCTTGTTGGTAGAGGTTGATGGCAGATCAACCTTGAAAATTCTCGACCCTCCGGAGGACCGAGATTGATGGATGGATGTCGAGGTTGGTGCAGTCGATGGACTAGATCTCGATGGTGCAGTAGACGGACTTGACCTCGAACGATCCATTGGTTCCTTGGGAGGTGGACAGACCATCTTGGTAGATTACTGATGTCCCCAGGACATCGACGTTGATATAGTAGTGGGAGCCACATCGATCACCAGTAGCCCCGAAGTAGAAATCGAGATAGAATAGGGAGAAGTCGATGTGGAAATGGTAGCTTTCTTCTCCTTTCTCTTCTTCATGGGAGGGAGGCTGGCGGGTTCTTGCTTCCTCTTTAATTTGCTTTGCCAAACTCTTGGAATTGAACCTCATGGGTGCTGCCACAATAAAAGAAACACACTAATCAAAAAAATGCACATATGCATAAAGAAATAAAGAGAACCTAGTGACAAACTCATCCTAGGGAGTAGAGATCTGGCTGATGCTGAAGTCGAACAATGAATGGTTCATCACCAGCTGGCTAAGCTTGAGTACCTTCACATCTAACAGCTCCTCAAAAGCCTCTTTATCTTCAAGTAAAACTTGATTATTGGAGTTCTATCTGAGCTAGGGTTTATCCCAGCTATAACTAAAACCCCAAGGAATATCAGAAGAAACAAAAAAACATAACTTTTCTAATCGTAAATGGAGGAAGGAAGAGAAGGACCAAACTTACAATGAGATCGGGGCAAAAAATACCACCAACTCTTCTCTGTTGGATGTTTCTTCGGGACTTATAGTGCCGTAAAGAGAAAAATCCTAAGCTCTATGGCAGCGAAGCTGTAGTAGATGATAAAAACCAAGATGATCCTGATGGCACTGGGAGTGACCTGGATCGAATGTAGCTTATAGAAATTCAAAACATTACAGATGAAAAGATACAGAAAAATTATAGTCTAGACCGAAGTGTTTCAACATAAAAAGCAATACAGCCTTTAGGAGGCTGTGTGACCCGGTCATCCAGACTAGGGGCTATCAGTTGAAAGTTTTTAGGGATAAGATAGTTATCCCTAAGTTTTTCCATATCAGAATCGACCAAGACTGAGGGATTAGTATCCGGACTGAGATAGTCCAGAAATTTTCTTATCGAAGACCTTGAACCATCTTCATCGAAGGTACTGGCTCCGACGGTCATCCAAGATGGATCATCCACCTCAAGCTTGAGTCGGAATTGGGTAGACCAGATCTTCCGATCATCCAAAACTACTTTTCCCTTCTTCTTATCACCGTCATGGGAGGTACTCTCTTGGGAAGACATTCTTAAGAAGAAAAGGAAAACAAAAGGAAGGAAGAAGGACTGGGCAGAGAAAGCAATGGAAGAAAATCCTAAGCGGAAGATGCCCTAAACCCTAAAAGCAGAAGGAGATCTACCTAGGGGAAAAGAGACCTCTTCTTGCTCCAGTAGTTCTCCTTAGCTCTAGTGATGGCTAGAATACCTTTCTTCTTCGATCACCTGAGCACTGAGAAGCTTCCAGAATATCTTTTAGCAGAACCTCCGCACTAAAAAGAGCAGTAAAATGATTCTCAAATGAATGCTACCTTATTTATAGAAGATGGCAATGGCTCAGATCAACTCATCCACCATTGGATTCAAGCTATTTGTCGGCAATCTAGAATGGCTGCAGAGAGGCCGTTTCAATGCATCCCATTCTGATTAAGCCATAAAAGCATAATTCGTGTAATGGCTCAGATGGTTAATAGAAAAGCGACACATGCCCCACATCGTCTGGATTACAGCAGAGCGGGCAATGATGATTTTCTATCCCTTCATACTTTCTTAAATGCTAGATACGGCAACTACGGCAGGGTTTCCCTTAAAGAGGTGGTATGTCATTTTGAATTATTAAAAAATTAATTTTACCTATGGTTGTGCGGTGCAGTTATCGATGGGAGAAATTAAGGAATGCCCTTCAGAATAATTTTTCACACTCGTCATGAAGAATTTCACTCCAAGTTTGAAAAGTGGGGGACAACTATTGGTGTAGCTAATCACCACCAACCATGTGGCAGCATCAAAAAGATTATTGGTCTGATGATATGCTGAGTGTGGAAACTGGTAGTTATTGAAATCCAAATCAGCAAAATACCAATCTAGAACTTTAACTGATTCATATCAGGATCAAGTACAATAGTCATTGCTTCACTGGCAACTCAGATCGATAATGCATCATATAGACAAAGCCAAATTGGCAAACTACTACCCTCGAAACTATACCAAGGCCCAAAAACTTCCTATCATTAAATGAGGTTGGTCTTAAATTGTCCTACAAACAATCTCACAAGCGAAGATCAGTAATTCACCGCATCGGCAATCTTCATCCAGGCAGACTGAAAGCACTTCTGTTGAGGTCAGTTTACCATCGATCTTACCAATGACCAGTGACAACATCACCTTAAAGCGAGATCGACTAAAAGCCAATCTGCCAACATGACATCCAACTCAGCATCAAGAAGAATTCAGAATTCTCCAACCATCACACAACTGTCATCCAGTTAGAC
The DNA here is from genome assembly GCA_006176705.1 of Cocos nucifera. Taxonomy (NCBI): domain Eukaryota; kingdom Viridiplantae; phylum Streptophyta; class Magnoliopsida; order Arecales; family Arecaceae; genus Cocos; species Cocos nucifera. The sequence continues at coordinate 752,316 of QRFJ01000227.1, read as the reverse complement.
TATAGCTATTTTCTAGCTACTCTACGGTCAGACTCCACGTGAGCTAATGGCCCACAGTTGCCACCGAGTTGGCAAGTTTATTACAACAAATTAACAGCCTAACAAACTCCAAATGGCCTAAGTGAGTTCTTCTCTATAAATAGAGGGATAAGTTATCCTTCTGGAAGGTAAGTCTAAGCTTAAGATTCACAAAATCGACATTCTACTGAAATATGCTTTCAATTTTTCTACTAAAGGAAGCTCGAACCTCCTCTTTTACTCAAATCCTCTTTTCTTACCTTCTAGCCTTCCATTTCAACTATCTGTTCTCAAGGTCTCAGTTAACTTAGACATTGAAGGATCTTAAACTAGAAGGTACCCCACCAGTTCTTGAAACTTTCTTGTAGGTTGGTTCATGGTCTACATTGATCCAACCCAAACCAATTCTCCAGCGCTAGTTCTTCTCAGCAATCTGAAACCTTGCTGTAACAAAAGAAGATAACTTTTTTTAAAAAAAATTATTTCTAATGCCTAGTTTTTCATGATTTATACAGGCTGAGATTTCATCTTTATGAAATCAAGGTACCGAGTTCTTTATCTGATTGATCAGTTTGGAAATGATAACCATTGCTAGAACGAGTGTATCATCAGATAGTTTATCTCTCTCTCTAAGAAATATATACTAGTTTTTGTGGAATAGATCAAATAGGTTAATTTTCAAGAATTGTTTGCTGTTGATCTCATATTCTTTTGCTCATGCCCTTTGTTACAGGAATGCAGAGACATTGCTGGGTAAAATATTTCTGCGTTTCATGAGATGCTTCTTGAGAGAGGGTTAGGCTGGATTGAATGTGTTGGGGGCTGTTAATCTACTGCCCGACTCACCAGCCTGCAACCAACTGACCATCGACCATCAATGATCGTTCATCGACTGACGATCAATGATGAAAAAGGCTTGTCGAAGAATCAACGCATAACGATCCACCGACTGTCGATCGGCCCAAAGTTTTCGACCAACTATCGATCGGCTCCAAGTCTCTTGACCGACTATCGATCGGCCCCAAGTTTCTCAACCGACTATCAATCGATCTCAAGTCTTTCAATCAATCGATGATCGGTCAGTATTGAGCTAGATGGTTGACCTACAGAAGCTCTCTAAATAGCTCATCTGGCCTATGATTGGCTCTACAAAATTGCCCCCAAAAAGGATGGAGAGCGGTGATTAGTGGATAATTTTAACTACCTGCCCATAATTACACTACAGCAAAAAAAGAGAGACTCACGTGCTAAGTGGTTATCATCCTGATATCTATAAAAGAGGAGATAAACTGGCCAATTGGATAAGGAACACTAAGTTATTCTGAGAGCAAACTCTATTATCTTGCTCTTTATCTTCTATTCGATCGATCCATCCCACTAACTTAAGCATCGAAGGATCCCCATTGAAGCTAACTTCGATCAGTGTGGATTTTCTTTTTGTAGGTTTCTCGATGCTCATTCACAAGCGTAGGTGGATTGGTCGCAACAAATTGGCACACCAGGAAGGGGAGGCGAGATCAAAGATCTAGTTTCAACAATGGTGAAAACTCGCACTCGCAACTCAATTAGCTCTGTCAGCTAGTCATCCCAGTGAGAAGCGCCTCCCTCTCCACTGCTAGCAATGGCGGAACCAAGCTCTTCACACCCAGCAGTCACGTCGGATGCTTAAGCCCAGCAATTGGCTATGTTGATGCAACAAGTTTGGATGTTGATGGAGGCTGTACACAACCTCCAACAGCAATCATGCATGGCGGTGGAAGGTCCAACGATACAGGCAATACCATCCAGACACAGCCACCACGTGTCTAGGTGTTCCATCTCTCCTTCACTGGAGCGACCATCTCGACGTTTGCATCAAGTAGAAACTCCATCCCCTTGCCGCTTGCAAGGGATCACTTGCCAATCACGATGCTCTATTTCCCCATCTTCTCATCGGAGTTAGCATAAGAAGAAACAGCCATAGGATTCGACTACTTCCTTCTCCACCAGTTCTTCAGGAGGATCGACCCCGAGAACATCTCGTCAGTGATGGTTCGATAAATATGAACGAAAGCTCAAGAAAGTCGACGTCGACTGATCCGAATCTAGGAGGATGCGATAGAAGGATCCTCCAATGGTCTCCATGTCCATATAACTCCTCCTTTTTCCTCGTGCATCTTGAATGACCCGATCCCGTCATGGTTCAAGATGTCGCAGGTGGAACCGTATGATGGCTCTACCAATCTAGTTAATCATCTTCAGAGCTATAAAGCTCTCATGATGATCCAGGAGGTGAACAATACCTTCACGTGCATCGGCTTTCTGGCCATCCTTCGAAAAGCTGCTCGAGTCTAGTACTTCGAGCTTCAGTCAGAAAGCATCAACTCTTTCGAACAGCTTGAAGATTCTTTCATGGGTCACTCAGCACCAGCAGAAGGATGCCACGAACTTCAGACACCCTCTTCTCGATCAAACAAGGAAAGGAAGAGATCCTTCGGACCTTCGTGGCACATTTTAATGCTACCACGATTGAGGTCCAAAAGCTTCATGAAGATGTGGCCATTTCGATCATGAAGCAAGATCTGCAGGATTTTCGATTCACCTACTTGCTGGACAAGAACCACCCCTCAACTTATGCCAAACTCTTAAAGCACGTGGTTAAATACATTTGCACAGAAGAAGGCGCTTCTAGCTAGCACCAACTAAATGAAAAAAATCAAAAGAAAAAAAAAATAGCAAAAGAATGATGCTTCAGTCAGACCAAACCAGTCCACTCTGAACAAGAAAATGGTCTTCTCCCTATTGAACCCAATATCGACCAATGTGAAAAGTTGGTACGATACCTACACTCCCCTCTCCGCTCCACATGCCCAAATCTTGATGGAGATTGAAGGAAAGAATTACCTTCACCGACCCCCACCGATGAAGAATCGAAGCAATGACAAGAGAAAGTACTATCAATTTTATCGCGACTATGGCCATGACACCGAACAGTGCTTTCAGCTAAAGGATGAGATCGAGGCTCTCATTCAGTAAAAATTTCTTGGCAAGTTCCAACTCGATTGTCCAACTCAGCCGCATGCTGATCAACCACCACCATCAAAGGAGAACCATCAAAACCGACCAACGGGTGGGGTGATCAATATGATTTTTGGATGACTAAGAGTTGGGAGGGCAACATTCGAAGAAGGATCGGCCAAGAAGCGATGATCTGATGGGCTTATTTCTTTCTCGAATGATGATGTACAGGAAATTCAAACTCCTCATGATGATGCAGTCATCATCTCGATGATGATAGCAAATTACAATATAAAATAAATCCTCATCGATAATGAAAGTTCAACTAATATTTTATTTTACTCAATTTTTTTCTGAATGAAATTATCAACGAAATGACTTCGAAGAGTCCCCATTTTCTTAGTCGGATTTATAGGAGACATCGTCGATGTTGAGGGAGAGATCGATCTTTCATTAACCATGGGGATGGAGCCTCGATAAAGCACTATCATCTTGTCTTTTATGATTGTTAGAGTCTTATCGGTATACAATGCCATACTCAAAAGATCAGGACTCAATACTCTTAAGGCGATAGTATCGACATATCACCTATTGGTCCAATTTTTGACTAAAATTGGAGTCGAAGATATGCGAGACGACTAGCAAATTGCTCGATGTTGTCTCATAATCACTATAAAGAAGAATAAGTCAGAAGATTTTTCACCGCTAGAAAAACTTGATCAGCAGAAAGATGAAAAGTGGGGTGAACCAATCGAGCAGTTGGTCTCCATCCCATTGCAAGAGAACGATCCGATTAAAGTTATCCAAATTGGATCTCAACTTTAGATGATGGAATGTGAGTAGCTGGTTCAGTTGCTAAGAGTCAATATTGATGTTTGACACGCCAGACATATCTTCAGAAATAATTACTCACCGACTGAACATCAATCTGAATGTCAAGTCGATGAGATAGAAGAAGCGACCATTCGCTCATGAGAGACAGAAGGTCATTGATGAAGAGATGGACAAACTCCTCATGGCAGGCTTCATCAGAGAGGTCCATTATCCCGATTGACTTGCGAATGTCATCATGATAAGAAAAGCCAATGAAAAATGATGCATCTGTATCGATTATAACAACCTGAATGAAGCATGCTCGAAGGATAGTTTGTCTCTTCTGAAGATCGATCAGCTAGTCGACGTAACATTGGGACATCGACTTCTAAACTTTATGGATGCTTTCGTGGACTATAATCAGATTTGAATGGCATCCAAAGATGAAGAACATACTATTTTTGTCATTGACAAAGAAATTTATTACTATAAAGTCATGTCGTTCGAATTCAAAAATGCGGGAGTGACCTACCAACAGTTGATAAACAAAATCTTCAAGCCATAAATTGGATGGAACATGAAAGTATACGTCGACGATATGCTAGTAAAAAGCACTCAAAGTCAGGACCATGTCCAAAACTTAGAAGAGACTTTCGACACACTCTGATGACACCCAGATGAAGCTAAATCTGACTAAATATAACTTCAAAGTGACAGTCAAAAAGTTTCTTGATTTTTTTTATCTCATATCAAGGAATCGAGGTAAATTCTAAAAAGATAAAAATAATCATCGACATGAAACATCCAACCTCGAAGAGGAAGGTCTAACAGCTCAATGGAAGAATCGCCACGCTCAGCCAGCTTATCTCCAAGTCTGTCGAGAGATGTTTTTCTTTCTTCAAAACTCTGTGGCAAACTAAAGACTTCTCATGGATCGACGAATGTTGATGATCCTTCGAAGAGCTAAAGAAATACCTGATGACTCCTTCATTGCTCGTAAAGTCGATGGAAGGAGAACCCCTATACTTATATCTAGCCACATTCGATAAAATTGTTAGTTCGATTTTGGTCAGAGAAGATGAAAGTCGAGTATAGCACCCCATCTACTATGCAAGTAAAGTGCTTCATAATGCAGAAACTCAGTACTTAAAGATCAAGAAAATGATTTATGCCTTGATTATTTTGATGCAACGACTTCGGCCCTACTTTCAAGTCCACATAGTGCATGTTTTAACCGACCAACCTCTAAAGTCGATCTGCATTGATCGAATACCTCGGGTAGGATGGCGAAATAGGCAATAAAACTTAATGAATTCAATATCTAATATCGCTCTCATCCATCGATGAAGGCCCAAGACCTGGTCGATTTTATTATTGAGTGTATTATCTCGGATGATAAATCCGATCAAGAAACAACTTGTGAGTTGGCAGAAAATACCCCTAAAACTGATTGTAAGTCGGCTTAGGTGTTACATATCGATGGAGCATCAAATGCCCTCAAAAGCGGCACTAGACTCATTTTGGCAAATGGCGATAGATTAATCACTGAGTATGTCCTTTGATTCAATTTTGAAGCTTCAAATAATTAAGCTGAGTACGAAGCTCTTCTTGTCGGCTTGAGAATCATCAAAGAGCTCAGAGTCAATGAGCTGAAGACATTCATCGACTTTCAACTCATCATGGGACAAGTTAAAGATGACTTCGAAGCTCATGATCCGATGATGTAAAAGTATTTGGAGAAAGTGAAGACCCAAACTTCTATCTTCAAATACTTTGATATTTCACATATCCCAGAGTAGAGAATGCTCAAGCCGACGCACTCTTCCGACTCGCTGTCATCGCTCCTAATGAACTTGGCCAAACCTACATCGAGTATCTCGATATACTAAGTATCGAAAGGGCGAAAGAAATATTGCAGATCAATGACAAGCTAAGTTGGATAGATCCAATTGTTAGATACCTGACTGAAGGAATCCTATCCAATGACCCATCGAAAGCAAAGCACTTAAGATGGACAGCTTCGCAACACGTTATGATGGACAGACGACTCTATAAATGATCTTTCTCTCTTTTGCTCTTGAAATGCTTGGAGCCTATCGACGTTGACTAAGCGCTTCGAAAAGTCCACTAAGGGATCTGTGGGAACCACTTGGGGGGAAGTCTGTCGTTTATAAAATCCTTTGGCAAGGATATTATTGGCTAATAGTGCAGAACGATGTAGTCAAGTTTGTCCGGAGATGCAAGCCATGCCAAAGATACGCCAACATCCAACGTCAATCGATGGTGTAACTAACATCAATCATGGCTCCATGGCCATTTGCGTAGTAGGAGATCGACATACTTGGTCCTTTTTTCTCGACAATCAGACAGAAAATTTTTAATCATCACCATCGATTATTTTACAAAATAGATGGAGGCTGAACCTTTGGCGCAAATTATAGAAAGCAAGATGGAAGACTTCATTCAAAAATCTATCATCTACAGATTTGGGCTCCCATACACCATCATAATCGATAATGGCCGATAATTTGATAACCAGAACTTCAAAGACTTCTGCGTGACATATCATATTATGCACAAGCTGACATCTATCAGTCATCCATAATTGAATGGAGAAGCGGAGGTCACAAACCAAATGATTCTCCATGACCTAAAAACCCAGCTCAACGAGGCCAAAGATCTCTAGGTAAAAGAAGTACCTTCAATGTTATGGGCCTACTGAACAACCCCCAAAGTCCAGTTGAGCGAATCTTCTTTTAACCTTGCCTATGGTACAGAGGTGGTGATACCTATCAAAGTCGGACTACCTTCGATAAGGATTGAAAAATATGACGAGTCAAGTAACTCGAATCGCTGAAGAGCAGACTTGGATCTATTATCCAAAGTTCAACAACAAGCTTAACTCAGAATGGCCGCTTATCAACAGCGAGTTGTAAGGTACTATAATAGAAGGGTCAAGTCGAAAGAAATCCATCTAAAAGACTTAATCTTACGGAAGGCCAAAGTATCCAAACTGTTGGACCAAGAAAAATTTTCTCCAAACTAGGAAGGACCCTATCGAGTGACGAAGACCCTTTAATGTGGCGCATACAGACTCGAAACACTCGATGGAGTTAAAATTTTTCAAACATGGAATGCTAACAATCTTAAAATGTACTATCAATGAAATCAGCTTCATGTACTTTTGACAAACATAAAGAATAAAATTTTTGCAAAGCTTCCTTCAAAGAAGGCTGAAGCATCCTCTCTATGAACAACGATCAGTTAACCAATGTATTGATCGATTGAAAATCGAATGGGAACTGGTGCAATTTTAAAAGCAGTGGAGAAAAACTGATCGATCAATCGTCGGTTAAACATCATAACCGACCAACCATCGGCACACTATGGTCGACAGGACTCAACAGTCGATCGATAAATGGTAATTGTCCTTCGGTATCCAATGACTTTCGATCGAATATCTCAAGTGATCAATATGGTCAACCTCCCACGGTAGAATAACCGACTGACTAATTAACAAACAATGCTGATGCATAACTTCCTTATGAGATGACAATGGAAGAAAAGCATCAAGCTTTCAGTTGTGAACTTGTTGGTTTTCCCTAACAAGAAACACAACCCTTGTCGATTTAGCCATGGCCGAATTGAAGGACGGTTGGCTTGCACCTGATTTCCATGCACTTCTGCAAATTGATCAAGTATCAGATGGTAAAAAAATTGACCAAAAATTAATTAGAAATCAATCTGTGGTTGGCTTATACCCGATCATCAAGTACTTCAATTCAGTATGAGTTGATAAAAAATTGACTAAAAGTCAGTTAGAAATTGACTCAGGGTTGGCTTGTCTCTGACCTACGAGTATCTCAATGAATAAGTATTGGCTAGTTAAAAAACTTGACCTTAAGTCGATTTAAAAAAGTAGCTGATAGTTGGTTTCATAAATCGATAAAAGATTGGTTAATGATCGATTAATAAAAATTTTTACATATTAACTTCATTCATCAAGATTAAATTGGCATGACAGAAAATAAATACAAATCAAAGTTTCTTTTCATTACTGTAAAAAGAAAGTTACAAAAGTGAACTTTAATCCTTATGAAATTTAGGACTTTATTTCCAAAAAGAGATAAAAGTATAAGTTTATTTATCGATCGACTACTCTAAAACTGGATCGGGAGCAGCTTCGCCTTCGGTGGTCAGTGCAATATCAGTTGATGAAATAACTTCAATCGGTGCAACTCCCTGGCTCTCCGATGGAACTTCAACAGCCAACTGAGGAGTTGCATCCATCAACACAGAGAAGATCGAAATGCCTTCAGTTGGAGCAGAAGCAGCAATGGGAGCGTCATCTTCCATCAAGTCACTAGGTGCTTCATCGCTGCCTCCCACCTTCTCTTCTTCAGCATCAGGGGTGCCTCCCTCTTCTTCTTCTTCAGCACCTAGGATGATGATGCTGCTAAGATCAAAGTCAAGAAAGAGCTACTTAATGGCATCCCGACCATCACCAAACCTGATCCAATAAGAAGCTTCACTTTCTTGAAGGATCAAAATTTTCAGATCGTCTAAGGTCTTAAATTCCTCGATGCCCAGCTCTTTTGCTTGATCAAGATCCTGTTGAGGAGTCTGAATCTCCATCTTGGCCGAAGACGCCTCCTCATCGACAGACTGCCACCTTCGATGCTTATCCTTTGCCTTCTTGGTCCAGTTGTCACGGTCCTTCTTCAGCTTGTTCATCTCATGCTTTTTCTTTTTGATGCAACTCTCCTGTGCCCTTACTTCCTCCTGAGCCGACCTAAGGTTGGACCGAACTGACTCAAGTTTGGATCTTGCCGACCCAAGCTCGACTCTGAGATAGAAGACTTCATCAGACAAGTTTTTCTACCAAGCAGCGGCATCCTTCTCCAGCTCCTCCAACCGATGGATAGTCGAATCTCATTCGGTATTTGTAGTCGACACTAAGTTGGAACATGCACGTCGAAGATCGGCCATTCTACGGCAAGCCAATTCAAGTTCGGCCATGTCGTGAGCCCACTATTCAAAAAAAATAAATCAAGTTAGTCAAAGAAAAAGGGTGGAGAGTAAGGCAAAATAAATTACCGACTTATCCCAATAAAAGTCAAATAGAATGAGCCAAATAATTCGACCGAAGTTCAACTATTCATTAACTCTCGATCAGTTAGAAGAAGAATGGCATGGACCAAGCTCCTCACCAATTGAGGGTCAGAAAAAGCTGATCCACCATTGGGGACCCGAACATCAACTCGTTCAGAGTCCATATATCCATGGTTAGAAGCATCACTCCCATCCGATGTAGAAAGAACTGGCACCTTTCCTTTTCCTTTGGTGGACGATTCTTTGGAAGGCACCGACATCCACTTGAGTGTGGATGGAGATGACGAACACCCCCAACGAATCAGAGGTGATTGTAGAGCAGGTGCATTAACCATCGACTCAGCTCCCTATCAAAAATGCGCGTTCTTCCCACATGGATCGGCATGACCGTCGATGATTAGCCAAGCAACAAGAAAGTACTTCTCAGAGATTTCTATGAAAGCATGATCAAACAATTCAAAAAATAGAGAAGAAAAGAAGAAGAGATTTTTGGAAGAAAAGAGCTTTTTTCAGTATATTTCAGCCTCATTACAATCTTAATCTATTTTCAGTATATATGTTTTATAAAGGGTCAAGCCCAAGCTCATAGAAAAACTCTCCAAACCCAAACAACCCATGTACACAAAATAATAATCCACAAAAACTGAGTCGACCCAGTTTTAGACTGAGCCGACTAACCTACGACTGGATCGGCTCGGTCCCAAACTGAGCCAATCCAATTGTGTACCATGTCAACAGTCCAAAAATGCTGCTTTCTGTCTAGATTTTTTTCTAAGATCTAGCCGATCCAATCCTGGACTGAGCCGGCCTAGTTCCCGACTTAGCCGACTCAGTCTTAGGGTGAGCTGACCCAATTTCTGAACTTTGTTAGGAGAGCTGATTTTTCTTCTGGCTCACTTCCATCTTTTCATGATCTATCTTCTCATATTTTTAAGACTTGGAAGTGTCACTTCTGAGCTCACATTCTCCATCTTGATGCTTCCAAGTCCTTATGAATTTTTCTCTTCTCAACAGATCCATCCATGCCATACATCTCTGAAAGCTATCTCTAGAGAGTACCTTCGTGAGTGCATCAAACTGATTCTCCTGGATATGGATCTTCATCAGTTCCACTTCATCTTCCTCCACTAACTCTCTGATCCTGTGGTATCTCATATCTATATGCTTTGTAGGTGCATGATAGACTGGATTCTGTGCCAACAGCAGAGTACTCTGACTATTACTGAACAATATAACCTTGCTCTGCTCCACACCTAACTCATCAATCAGCCTTCTAAGCCAAAGGGCTTTCTTTGTAGCCTCTATTATCCCAATGTACTCGGCCTCTATGATAGACAAGATCATGATTGACTGAAGGGTTGATCTTCAAGACACCGATCCATCATATACGCAAAAGAGATATCCAGTAATAGACTTTCTTATATCAAGATCACCAGAATAATTTGCATCAATAAATCCTTCCAGAGGACCTGAACCTTCACACATCTTCATAAATTATTCTCCAAATCCTCCTGACTATCCACCAAATACCAAATCATAATTTCTTATTCCATGCAGATATCTCAATATCCATTTCAATGCTTTTCAATGTTCCTTCCCAGGGTTAGTCATGTATCTACTAACCGTGCTCACTGCATGTGCTATATCTGATCTATAGTACACCATAGTGTACATCACACTACCTACAGCATTTATATAAGAGACTCATTCCATGTACTCTCTCTTCTCTTCTGACTGAGGGCTCTATAACTTGGAGAGAGACATATGGCTCGATAATGGCGTCTCTGCAGGTTTGACCTTCTCCATCTCAAACCTCTCCAAAATCTTCTGGACATACTTTTCTTGTGACAAATGGAGCACTCTTTTGCATCTATCTCTGCAAATCTCCATTCCAAGGATTTTCTCAGCTGGATCCAAATCCTTTATCTCAAACTCAAATGATAATGCCTTTTTCAACCTTTTCACAGCTTTCATGCTTCTACCGGCTATGAGCATATCATCTATATACAATAATAGGTACAGAGCATCCTCCTCATCTATATTCTTGATATAGATACAACAATCATATTTACATCTACTGAAATCCAGGTTCAAGATAAAGCTATAAAACATTCGATACCACTGACGAGGGGATTATTTCAAGCCATACAAAGATTTTTTGAGTAAATACATCTTTTCTTCCTATTCCATCTCCATGAAATTATCTGGCTGCTTCATGTAGATTCTTTCCTCCAAAGTCTCATGAAGGTCATCTTCACGTCCATTTGTTTTAATTCTATGTTATGCTGTACCATCAGTAACAGCAAAACTCGAATAGATGTATGACGTACCATAGAAAAGAATGTTTATGTAATCAATTTTTTTCCTTTGTGAGTATCTCTTTGCTACTAACCTTGCTTTGAATCTGACTCCATCTTATTCTAAAGGTGCTTCTTTCTTTGTGAACCCCCACTTTCAGCCAATAGATCAAGCACCCTCTGAAAGATCCACCAGCTGCCATGTCTGATTCTTCTTAAGTGATTCCATCTCTTCCATCATGGCCTGTATCCATGAATCATGATCCTCACTCTCCATTGCCTCTGCATAATTCTCTAAATCTTCATTAGCAATGATGAGTGCATAGGAGATAACCTCATCAATGCCATATCTGACCGACCTCCTAATAGTATGCTAGGGCTTGTGCAAAGTCACTCCCACTGGCATATCTCTGTCTGATATCTGTGGCTTCTCCTACACATCTATTTGAACTGTCAACCCTCTATGCTGGTTTTTAATTTGAGATAATACTTTTTTGCCCAGCTCTACCTCAACAGAAATACTAATGTAAGTGGATGTAACCTGCATGCCATCATTCTCTGACTGGCCATCGCTGTTTATCTCTATTTCTTCAGTTCCATCTATCCCAAACCTTCTCAAGATGCTCTTCTCATCAAAGATAACGTCCCTACTGATCACTGACTTCTATGCCTGAGAGTTCCACAGTAGGTACCCCTTGACTCCTTGTGGATATCCTATAAATGTCATCTTTTGAGATTTTAGATCTAATTTGCTCCTCTTGGTTGCCTCCATATATGCATAGGCTGTGCAACCGAAGACTTTTAGGTGGCCAAGCTCCATCTTCTTTTTACTCTAGACCTCCTTTAGAATGCCTCCATTCAGCTTATAATGAGGGGATCTATTCATAAGAAAATAAGAAAAAGTTAGAGCATCACCCCAAAAAATTTTGAAAGTGATGTCTGCAGTCTTAAACTCCATGCCTTCTCGATCAGTGTCTGGTTCATTCTTTCTATGACACCATTCTGCTGGGGAGTCATCTTCACCATGTAATGGCATTTAATATCATTTTCCTCATAATACCTCCTGAACTCTAGGCTAGTATACTCTCCTCCATTGTCCGACCTTAGATACTTCACCTGTCTTCCTGACTTCTTCTCTACTTCAACTCTCTAGACTCTAAATCGGACAAATACCTCTGATTTTTCTCTGATCAGATAAATCCACACCTTTCTTGAGAAATCATCAATGAAAGTGATAAAATATTTTGCCCCACCTCTAGCTAATACAGGAGCTGGTTCCCACACATCCAAGTGCACTAAATCCAACACTCCCTCGCTATGCTTGGTACTTCTAGCAAACTTTATCCTATGCTGTTTGCCAAAAATGCATGGCTCATAAAGATCTGTGCCCTCCTTCATCAGGACTAGGATCATACCTCTTCTGCTTAGTTCAGTAAGCCCACGATCACTCATATGATCCATCCGATAGTGCCACAGTTAATATAAAATCTACTCCTCCTGTGCCGCTGCTAGCACCTCTGCACTATCATTCACCACTAAGCCTTCCATTCTGTAAAGATTATTTCTTAGTCTTCTACCTCTCATTACCACCAAAGGTTTCTTGAAAATTTTTAGACATCCACTCCCAGCCTGGCTACTAAAAGCATAATCCTACTCCTTCAAGTAGCCCAAAAGAATCAAATTTTTTTTCAACTTCGGTACATATCTGATATTTGATAATATACGAATGATCCCATCGTATATCCTCACCCTGATAGAGCCAATTTCAGCAACTTTGCATAGGTGATTATCTCTAAGGCTGACACTTCCACCATCAGCCTTCTGATAGGTAGCAAATCACTCCCGATGAGAAGTATAGTGGTGTGAGTATGCTGAATCCAATATCCATATAGTATCGTACTCTATGGATCCATCTAATACAACTAGCAGATCCTATCCACTGCTCATAGAAGCTATACCATCTCTCTTACTGGCCTTCCCTTTTTTTGATCTCAAAAGGGGACAATCTCTTCTCAGATGTTTAGGCTGATGATATTTAGAATATTTCAATGTCATCTTCCTCTGATCGCGAGACTTTAACCTATCCTTGGATTTTTCTCTTGTCTTCTCTTTTGATCTTTTCTATCTTTCGTTCACAGTCAAGATATTAGACCTAGGATCTTTCTTGCAGATCTTTTTCTTTTGCTCATTTGATCTGAACACACCAACAATCTCTTCATAGTTTAAGATCTCTTTCTCATAAACTAAAGTTATTATGAGACCATCATACGAATCTAGGAGAGAACATAATAGCAGCAATGCCCGATCCTCCTCGTCGATCTTCACATCCAAACTCATCACTTCAGAACACACCTGATTGAACCTTTGGATATGTACAACAAGATCTTCACCTTCAAGCATCCTTAGACTATACAGTTATTTCTTCAACCATAGCTTATTGGTCATGTTCTTCTCCATGTATGTATTCTCCAGTCTCTTTCAGAGCCTCTTTGCTGTAGTCTCTGTGCAAACCTCGGACAAAATCTGATCGATCAAGCACATCCGAATTATGCTAAAAGTAATTTTCTCCAACTCTTTTCAATCCTCAGCACTGATCTTTTTTGGTCTTTCTTTTGTCAAGATCTTGTAGATCCTCTGCTGAACCAACAAGTCCTTTACTCTTTGCTACCATAGAGTAAAATTTTTCTTACCATCAAACTTCTCAAAATTCATCTTGAATCCACTTGATCCCATGACTTCAAACAAGTCAAGAATAAATCCTTAACATCCTTCACGATCTCACACACCAGCAAAAACTATCCTTCAAAGAAGATCTAACCAGCCCTAAATCTTCTTTCTAAACTTCTGTATCACCGTTCCTCCATATAAATAATCTCTACCTCAATCTAGAAACAATCACGAAGCAAACTAAAAGTCTTAGGATAAAATCTGGTGTAACATATCTTGGATGTAGTAAATCCTATGTGTCTTTCTTCCTTCCATGCAACTTGGCTCTGATACCAATTATCGAAAATGCAGATTCTTTCCACACGGATCGGCATGGCCGTTAGTGATTAGCCAAGTAACAAGAAAGTACTTCTTAGAGATTTCTACGGAAGCATGATCAAACAATTCAAGGAATAAAGAAGAAGAGATTTTTGAAAGAAAAAAGTTTTTTTCAGTATATTTTAGCCTCATTACAACCTTGATCTATTTTCAGTATATATACTTTACAAAGGATCAACCCCAAACTCATAGAAAAACTCTCCAAACCTAAATAACCCACGTACATAAAATAATAACCCACAAAAATTGAGTCGATCTAGTTTCAAACTGAGCCAACTAACCTGCGATTAGATCGACTCAGTCCTAAACTGAGCCGACCCAGTTGTGTACCATACCAACAGTCCGAAAATGCTGCTTTCTATCTGATTTTTTTCTCTGAGACCTAGCTGATCCAGTCCTGGATTGAGCCGGCCCAGTTTCCAACTTAGCCAGCTCAGTCTCAGGGTGAGCCGGTCTAATTTCTGAACTTTGTTAGGAGAGCTGATTTTTCTTTTGGTTCGCTTCCATCTTTTCATGACCTATCTTCTCATATTTTTAAGACTTGGGAGTGCCACTTTTGAGCTCACACTTTCGATACAGGAGCAACAATCGGAGCATCAATGATGATAACATCTTTCTTCGATCGTGTGACGGTCGAAGGGTCTTCGACAAAAATAGTCATCATCGGAGCAAGGAGGGCGACGATGGGATTATCGACGGTCCCCGAAGGTGCTACCAAGGGAACATTAGTAGAGCTGGGGGCAACCAAAGGACCAACTGCCTGACTTTTCTTCGGTGCATGTGATGGATCGGCATCGGATGCCACCATCTTTTGAGTGGCAAACTGACGAACTTCGTCCGTGAAGATTCCAAGAGGACGCATCCCTACAAAATCGAACAACAAATTTGGGTTAATTTTGGAACCCGACTGAATAAAAGAAGATCCAAAACTATAGACATTACATATACTTATGGACGGCATTGGACCAAGTTCGGCATCATTCAGAGCCATTTCAGTGATCAAATTTTTTTATAGAAAAACTTTTATATCTTTTAGCTGAAGAAAGTCTTTCCGATCGATTGGATCTATTCGACTATTCTCGTTCGGAAGGATATTTGGCTCTTCCCACACCGATGGAAAGCTTCAGAAAGAAGGGGATGAAACAAAAAAGAACTAGATTTTTCAATCATGGATGGACAACGAAAGATCGATGATAAAAAAAAATTTCCTCCTCGGGGTAAAGTACCACCATCCATCGACTTTCGAATGGGGTCGGAGGGCAAAGAAAGGTCTAAACAGAGAAAGTTGAGGGTTCGTTGGAATTAACCAACATAACAGAGAAAAAGTGATCAAAAGCTGAATGAAGTTCGGTGCTAACTGGGTCGGACACACCCGATAATAGTCGAAGATGTTTCGAAGGAACTATAGAATAGAAAACCTAAGACCCGACCTAAGATTCTCTAAATAAAAAGCAATAAAATCTAATGAAGGTAAAATCACCCAACCGTCGGGGTCAGGAGCTAACAGCCGAAAGTCCTCCGAGATTCGATATTGATTCCAAAGTCGCTTCACAACCGATATTGTCAGCATGAATGCTTCGACTGTCAGACCCCACGATGAACTACTATAGGTACTGGCCATGTATACAACTCGACAAAATAAAAGAAAAGAAAGGACGAAAAGGATGTCAAAAAGAAGGTTCGAACTTCGAACTTGAAAACTAAAAGATGAGAGAATAAATAGATTCCTCAAAAGCTCCTTCTGTTGAAAGCGATAGAAGAAAAACTTGCCGGAGGGGTCCAATGTTTATAGGACCTATCGACGATCGTGATGCGCAGAAGACTACACCAGATGTTGACACGTGTCAGCCGAAGATCGGTCGAACATCGAATCCATCGAGCCATATGATCGTACAACTATTGATAGCGACCATTGAGATCCCCGAAGCATCAAACGATAACTTTATCAAACGACGTAGAAATCATTAATGATAGATGGTAGAATAAAGTTTGAGGCAATGCCACGTGTCGACCCCTTACGTTTGGTGCATCAAGTCGAAATGTGAAGTTATTGCACTGGACTTGGGGGGCAACTGCTGGAGGCTGTTAATCTGTCACCCGACTCACCAGCCTGCAACTAACTGATCGTCAGCCACTGATGGTCGTTTGCCGACTGATGATAGATGATGGGGAAGGCTCATCGAAGAATCAACCTGTAACAATCCATGGACTGTTGATCATCTTAAAGTCTTTCGACCGACTGTCGATTGGCCCCAAGCTTCTCTATCGACCATCTATCGATCTCAAGTCTTTCAACCAACCGATGATTGGTTGGTATCAAGCCAGATGGCTGAGCGACATAAGCTCTCTAAATAGCTCATTTGGCCCATGATTGGCTCTACAAAATCGCCTCCGAAAAGGATGGAGAGCAGCGACTAGTGGGTAGTTTTAACTATCTGCCCACGATCATACTACACCGAAAAAAGAGGGACCTACGTGATAAGTAGTTATCATCCCGACATCTATAAAAGAAAAGGTAAATTGATCAGTTGGATAAGGAACACCAAGTTATTCTAAGAGCAAACTCTATTATCTTGCTCTTCATCTTCTGTTCGATCAATCCACCTTAAATATCGGAGGATTTTCATCGGAGCCAACTTCGATCAGTGCAGACTTCTCTTTTGTAGATTGCTCGATGCTCGTTCACAGGCATAAGTAGATTGGTTGCAACATAATGATATCTGTCACGCAGCAAGTATTGTAGTATCTTTTGCTTAAAAATATCTGTCACGCAGCAAGTAAGAAAATTAGGAGACGAGTCTAAGGTTAGTATAAATTCAATTAGAAGTTAGATCATTTTTCTAATTTATTTTTTATTTTTAAGTTAATAATTTTCATGGTAGCTTTGTCGATGTCATCTACTAAATAAAAAATTTGCTTGAAAAGATTATCTAATTCTTCAGAATAAATTGAAATTCCTTAATTGTATCGGCTTGTCGGAATCTTTTTAAGCTGGCTGTTTTTTATATGAAGTGTGAGATGCAGACATTTAGTGTAATCTCATCTCATAATTAAGATTTTGATAACCCAGTCTCATCAAGGACATCTTGGTTTCAAGAATCGAAGGCAAGGGCTGGGCCAAAGAAATCTGAAGCTGCCACGTGGCCTAAAGCCCTAAATGTTTCAACGCAACCACAGGACAAGCTGAGCTGACTGGCCTTTAGCCACTCGAAACCCATTCAAAACCTTTTCTGACACTACGTCTCCAGCCGTTAAAGATTTGACGCAGTTAACCAATTTTAATTTCCTGTTACCACCAAACATGCATAATTTGAAGTCTAACTGCTCCAAATCCTAAATGAGAGATTGGAAGCAGAGCTACTTTTATTAGATAAGAGTAAAGCCAAGGAAGCGTTTGGTACCAAGCAGGTTGGCTCCCAAGTTAAATAGTAATACAGAAAGAAATGAAAAAAATATATATAAACAAGGGAGAGAGATCACTTCAGTAATCAATTTTCTTCGCGGCCCATTTCTGAACCCGTATCTCTAGCCAGTAAACTAATTCCAACATACCATTTAATAATTTTTTTCTCTATATTAATAATATGAGCTAGTGGGCTAAGATTTTGAAAATAGCTTGATGCATGTGGGTCTTGTTACAAATTGCGTCCAAAAATATAGAATGAGAAATTTCTTCTGCACCGCCGACACAGCGTAGCTTCATGAATATCATCAAAATAATTAATTTTTATATAAAATTTAAATATTATTTTATTTATTTATTTATTTATTTATTTATTTTTAATTTTAATTTCGTACGAGAACTAAACACCGTGGTACCGTCCGTGGAGCAATACCGCCCGCGTGTTGTAGGAAGTATTTCCCACGTAGAACATGCTTTTGCTACGGGTCTATCATCAGCCAAGGGAAGTGCGGGAGGAGTAGGGTTCAACGTCTGCGACTAATAAAGTTCTCTCTCCTTGTGGAACGGTTTGTGGAGATAGGTGGAAGATGGGTTCCACGGCAAGGAAGGCCTCAGAGGTGGCAGCTCTGCTGGATCTGAAGCAGGGGGTTTCTACTTGGAGACTTTTAGGGACTCCTCCATCACCCTCTCCAAGTCTCAACTCCCACCCCAGTGTAAGCTAATCCCAAATCCTTGGCTTCAGTATGATGCTATTTTCTGATACTGGTTCTCTCTATTTGGTTCTGTTCTTTGGGAATTTCTCTTTGTTCTTACCGGTCACTGTTTATTATTATTATTATTATTATTATTATAGATTGTGCATATGATTTGAGCTTCCTCAAGTGAATCTTAAAATTTGTTGGATCTCGATTTTGCTGCTAATTTTTGTTAGCTTCGATCATGGGTTTCTTTGCTTGCTGCAAGTTATTCGCTATATTAACAGAGGGAAGATTTATATTCAACATTAAAATTTGAACGTAGCTCGGTATCTTTTTTTCTGAACAGGATTTCAGAATTTGTGAGAAAGGTGAAATCATTTGTTAGTGATTTACAAGTCATTTTAATCAAGGTCTTCCACACCTTACCACCCCTCCCCCCCTTCAAAGCTCATTTAATGACCTGTGTTGTAGTTTTGTCTTCCCAAGTTTATTATTCTATCATCTTGGTTACATCTCAGACCATTCCCTCACTTCTACACTCTTTCAAGTTATTATAATTATAGGCTGGTAAATTACTTTGTCCTTCCTCTTCATCTAGCGAAGTCTCCTGCTTCTGATCATGTATGTTTGAAACTTTCAGGGTTGTTTCCTTCACTTTCTAGTGATGGATTTTTTTTACTATTATGTGCACACTTGGATGATAACTTATCCTCACTTCATATGGATCTACTTGAAACGAGGGATGCAAACCTTCGGTCAAAATTTTACATTGTTCAGACTGTGTCGTTGTGAAGGCCCTATCAAAAGAAACGGATAACCCTGGCAAAAGCCCCCAGTCCGCATGCATCCCTGCATGATGTTTGACTGATGTTACATTTTCGCATGGTCAAATTCTTTTCTAGGGTGTTTTTAAGGGAGTCATAAAATTGTCAATGCATGAAGGAATGAAGGGAAAAAAATATATTTTGTCAGTGGATGTAATTCAAGAAGATGACGTGATGCAAAACCATCAATAAAATAAAGGATAAAATAAAATAAAATTAAAAAAAAAATCAAAGTCTGAATTTTAGAAGTTTAATTAATCAATCATTCAAGTTTCTATTTCTTCGTATAGATAGAATTTTTAAATAAAAAAATAAAAAATATTTAAATAGAACTCTAATAACTGACTTGAAATCTAATAGAACTTTTCTTATTAAGTCCTAATAAATTAAAAATCTTAATTTTAAAAAAAAATAAAATAAAAATCTTCAATAAATTTATAAATTTAAATTCATAAAAATAAATTAGGGTTAGGATCTAGTGACGCTTCCTTCTGGAATACATGCACAATTCATGATTCTCATCATTCCTTTCTAGCTGAAAAGAACTCGACTCTAGTAAGAAATTGATGTAATCTTCTAAAATGTCTTAATCAATACGTCGTAGTTCTTCCTCAAGAATCTAAGTAGCATTTGAGTCTGGACAGTCGTGTCATTTGATAAAAAATCGATGAAATTCTCCATTAGTAGAAGAAATAATCTCATCCATGATAATGCATTCAATTCGATCTGATGAAAATGATGGAAGAATTGAAACTGACATTGGAAGAGATGGAGTGTGATCGCTGCTATCATCTGCATACATAATAGGAGGCTCGAATGTGCCTCGATAAGGTAGCAAATCCTCAACATTGAAAATTAGATTAAATTTTAAATTAGAAGGTAATTCTCTATAATATGCATTAGGCCTAAGTTTAAGAAGGATACGAAAGGGACCAGCGGCTTGAGCATATAATTTTTTGAATAAATTTCATGGATAATATTCAGGACGAATACAAACCATTACATAGTCAACCTCGTTAAACTCTATGTTTCTACGATTAGCATCAGCAGTAAGTTTATATTTTTTCAGTATCCATTGCAATCTTTTATCTAATATCCATATGAATATCATAAATATATTTAACAAAAAAAAATGGCAGTCTCAGAAGTACGGTTATTTATAGATAAGAAAATAAGATCAATGGATTGATGGAGATTAAAGCCATAAATAATTTCAAAAGAATTTTTACTAGTAGACCTATTTACTGAATTATTATAGATAAATTTTGCGGTAGGCAATGACAATTCCCACGTTCTAAGTTTATCTCCAACTAGACACCTAAATAAATTACCAAGACTACTATTTACAATCTCAGTTTGGCTATTAATTTATAGATGAAAGGATAAAAAAAATTTAAATTTGTCCCAAATAGTTTTCAAAAGATCTTTCAGGAATAACTCATAAATTTGACATTATGGTCGGATACTATAAAAAAAGACAAATCGTGAAGTCGAATAACTTCCTTAAAGAACAACTTTGCAATAAAAGAAGCATCAGAATTCTTTTAACAATGAATGAAATATGCTATTTTGGAGAATCGATCAATAACTAGAACTATGATTTTCTTTACTATCTATTTTCTCATTTCCTCATACTCCTTAGGATTCAACCTATAATATGAAAGATTAGATATCAATGATCCCGGAACTAAATCAATGGCATATTGGATGTCATGCATAGAAGGTAGGTCATCGAATATGTCGTATGGGGTTACATCCTTAAATTTTTTTTTTAATTGCTTAATTTTAAGAGGTGGATTATCTTAAAAGTCTAAGATCAGTTGAATCTTATTTCTGGAAAGAACAACTAACATTGTCCTGGATTCTTCATTTTCTTTTTCAAATTCTTTATGAGTTGAAATGTAATAATTTTTCCATTTAGAAGGTTGAAGAGAGTTCTTATCCCCTTTGATAGGTTTGGGCATGCTAGGCTTAGTAAGATTTAATCTAATTTTTTTGTCATTATGCATAAACACAGGTATTTTCTTTATCAAAATTATAAGCAATCATATCATAAATCCAAAGTCAACCTAATAAAACACTAGCTATCTCCATCGATAAAACATCACACATAATCTCAGCAGAATAAGCTTCCATTTTAATTAATACTAGACAACATTCATTAATTGGAAGAGATGTTTTGTCTACCCATGCAACTCTATAAGGATGAGGATGGGATTCAGGTTTCAACTTTAGTCGATTAATGGCAAATTTAGATATAGCATTTATTAAGCTACCACCATCAATTATAAGTTTGCAGATTTTATCCCTACATTGGGCATGTGTATAAAAAATACTGATGCATTTCCATGCCTTAGAGTCTGCATGAGTGGTGACTATACATCGCATGACATGAACATGACCTTCAGACTCATCATATTCTTCATCATACTCATCTTCTGAATTGGCTGGTTCTAGAAGATTAAAGTCTTCTCGCATATTTTCAACTGGTATTGTTTTCTTATATTCTTATTCTATGATTAAAGTACGGTGTGGACATCTAGCAACTATGTGATCCTTTTCATGATAATAATGATACTTTATATTTGACGAACAAGTTGATTGAGATATCTTTGGCACATGTTCTTGCTGTAGGATTCGATCCTGGATGGAAAGGGGATACTTATAATATACTTTTTGTATGGCTAATAGGAGTAGATCTAGATTGTTCAGATTCATTAGAAAAAGAAATTCTTCTTTAAGATGAAATTCTATGAAATTTTTCAATTTGTAGGACTTTATGATAGGCTTCTCCTACGTAATCGAATAAATATAAAAAAAATTTTTTTTTCAGATCATTTCATAAACAACTACTGAATTTAGATACCAATTTTTATGACTCCTCAGATATGTTATACTTCAACTGTAGATCTTCAAAATGAGTCATATAGTCAATAACATTGATATTTTCTTATCTAATTATTAGAATTAAGGATTGATACGTATTTCCAAAAAATGCATCACTAAATTCTAATTTTAATTTATTTTTATAAATTTAATTTTATAAATTTATTTAAAATTTTTATTTTATTTTTTATTTTTTATTTTTTTTATTTTTTTTATTTTTTTTTTGTTTGCATCAATTTGATAATTCACGGCCCCATCTTCTTCCCCACCCCTCTCTTTTCTCTTCTCTCGGTCTGCTACTTCCCGACTGTCAGACCCCTCTCCCTCTCTCTCTGCTCTATTTCCGTCACGGCCGCACAAGCACTTGGACCCGACGAATCGGGTGGTGCCACCGACCGACCACAAGTCACCGCAATTGGCCGTAGAGCCCTCGCCTCGTGAACTTCTCCGACGGCCTCTCTAGGCCTATCTTCTCTATCACGACCGCGCCGACATCATCCGCGAAGCCACACCTCCCTCCAGCGACCGGCGACCTCCCTGGACCCATCATCTCCGCCACGCTCGTCGTCGTCGCCGTCTTCTTCGCCGACACCACTCCTCCGACCGTCTCTTTTTTCCCCATCGTCGCCGGCGTCTTCCTTTTCCCTCCCGATCTCCCTCAGGACTCTCAATCGGGTGGGAGGCTCCAATCTCTTCACCAGAGCCTTCCATCGCCCCACCGCCGACTGACCGCGAGCTCTTGCCGGAGGCACGGCCGGGCTCTACCGGACAAAAAAACCCTCCATCTGCGGGCTCTATCTGCGAAAAAAATAAGAAATAAAATAAAAATTCTAAATAAATTTATAAAATTAAATTCATAAAAATTAATTAGGATTAGGATCTAGTAATATTTTTTTTCTGAAATACGTGTGTAATTCCTGATTTTCAATAATTTATATATCTGATTCAGTGAAATTCTTAAAGATAAAGGACTCCAAAAATATCTCCCTTTTTGTGAATCTCAGTATGGCCAACTATCCTAAATTGTTTCTCTCTTCGATCCTACATGAGTATATTTTTGTTTTTATTATAAATACCTGAGCATTTTCACTTGGTTGGATAAAATTATTGATATCAATAAAAAATACTGAAATGTGAGATATCTCAAATTATTCCAAGTCAAATGGTCACCAATAAAACACAGGAGTTAACTTGGTCGGTTGTATAGTGTTAGAAGCTCAAACCTGAACTTAACAGGGCAAAAATAATGTGACTATGCTTTTGTCAAGCAATATAGTTCCTTATATGCCATATGGTCAAAGTGATGACTCTTTGAGATCAGATGTTAACGATACATTTTATAGCACATCAATCGCAGGGAAATTCAGCAAAAGTTTCTGACAAAACAATTGCCTATTACTGTTTCTAGTTGAATTTGATGCCGTCTCACTGCTTAAAGGTGAAAGCAGGTTGCACCCACCCAAGTAGCCAAATCATTTTGGGATCATTGCCTTCTTTCCTTTTTAAGAAATTTTTTCCTGGATCCAGTGTAAATCGAATTTCATTAAAATCTTGATTTAACATTAGGAATTGAGAAGACGGGCAGCAACCCCAGATGTAACCTTTTTTTGAGGAAAGAATGGTGTAGGACAGTAAGTCCTCAGTTGTTGGGCAAAATCTTTTTTTTTTTTAATGATTATATTTGTCTTTTATGATTTTGGAGTATATTAGCTTCTAATGGAAGTTTTTCCAGACAAGGTTGATCGTCCGGTGAGCACAGCTATCCACTTCATGCTGCCAGCAGGAAGTGTATCACAGCTTCATCGCATACCTTGTGCTGAAACTTGGCACTTTTACATGGGAGAGCCTCTCACGGTTTGGAAACCGACTTCTATCCGCTTACATGATTGCATGATCACAACTTAAGCGGAGCATTTTGTTCTTTTTCTTGTCCCTGTGCCTTACTGATCTCAATATTAACCAGGTATTTGAGTTACATGATGATGGCCACATTGAGTTCGCTGTTCTTGGCCCAGATCTAGATGCTGGTCACCGACTGCAGTACACTGTGCCACCGAATGTGTGGTTTGGGTCATTTCCAACCTTGGATGTTGTGTCCTTTGCATCTAATGGTAGTATTCTTGTCAAAGCTCCGAAAAGGGACCCTGAGCTGCATTATTCTTTGGTTGGCTGCACCTGTGCCCCTGCCTTTCAGTTTGAAGATTTTGAGTTAGCCACACATTCTGAGCTGAAGGTCCTTGCTCCCAATGCGGAACCATTCCTCGACTACCTTATCCTTCCCAGCTGAAGAGGACCTTTACTTTGAGTGTATGCGTGAGCTTACTTCTATCAGTCAGAAATATCAGCTGTAAGTTGTGGCCACAGTTTATTCCAAAAGATGAAATGGCTTTTGTCCGGTACAGTAGAACTAATAGAACTGGGTATTAAGTGGCCACCGTGGCTTGACGCTTTCTCCATAAACTATATTCTTCTGCAAATTGAAGAGTCTTGATCAAGAATTTTCAGTAAATAAAATCTGGATTTAAGTGGTTTAGAGCAGTTTTCTGCTGCTTTTTCCCCCTCCGATTTATGCATCATCAATTCAGAGTTAAGCTAGTGTGATTTTAGAACCCTGCAGCAATCTCTTTCAGCTCTCATTGATCCATGGGTCGCAGACGAGGAGCAAGTTAACCTAGAATCCATATAACTTTATATAAAGAAACTAATTTTAAAATTTTTATATTGTTCTCCTTTTGTGTCTCTTCTAAAAGTTGAGATCCTTCTGGTAAACTAGCGTTCCGCAGTTTACCATCCCCGTCGAGGAAGGCGTACATGAAAAAAGAGGGAACGACCGTGGTGCCACGCAAACAGCCAATTGATTTGCAGAAGCCATGTTCCTCCTACGCAACCATGTGGGGCCATGAAATACGGAATGCTGAGGGTCGGCATGTCATGCAAAATCAAATGGCCTGGAGAGCATTCCTTCTTTTCTTAAAATGTTGAGAATTCCACTTTGTTTAAATATATTTACGCATCATAAGATTCTTGAGAACGATTAGATTTAGCTTGATCAAGCTAGATGGATGGAATTGATGAAAGCAATAATGGCCACCTACCTAGGTTTATGCAATAAATATCTTTTATCTCAAAGGTAAGGGATGATGCACCAAGAAAGTATGGCTCACGATAGTGAACCAGCTTATGATCCCTTGCGACTAGAGTTCAACCATTAAGTAATCTCGCGGGGCACAACCTTTGAGAGCTAGAATTTTGTCATGCATTATGAAAATTTCCTCTTCTATCTTCAAATCTTACATTCACAAAAGTTTTATATTCTAAAACTTATTTTAGTTATTCAAGTTTATTTGACATTCCAGGCTGGTTCAGAAACTACATATTACCTTATATCTATATTTGCATGGAATTTTTAGTTTTGCCGGCTTGATCATCCACATCCACAATATCACATCTAGTAATTTCTAGCTAAAGAAAATACCAAAACTACAAGCCAAGCACTCCCTGAACACAAGAAGTTTCAGCATGTAGCATTTCGTATCGGTCACAGGTAAACAAACTCGTACGTCGGAGCATTGATGAGAACTTGCAGCCTTGCAACTCCACCCTAAAATCATAGAACCAACTGCTGCCGGAACACTTGCAATATTTTTGTTCTATTCAACATCTAAAATCCCACAAGTAACAGCACAAACGAGAGTGTAACCACAAAATCTGTCACATCTTTGTAAAATCTGGTATTAACTAATTCCTAAATCAAAGAGTCATGGGAATGAAATACAAGGAACCGGGGGGACCACGACAAAATAAGAAACTAAAAAAGACACCCTCAGATGCTAGTTTCTCCTCAGCAGAAGGAAATGGGACATGTATCATCCCTGCGAAAAAAATTCTCTCGTCATCCATTTCAGAAGACTCATGAGATTAGCACAGACTGATCCAATTTTCTGATACAGAATGCACCCGAACAGCACAAGCAGGTAGATATTTTACTCTCGTTTGTCTTCTTCAATGTCCCTATTGTGTAAGGTGGTAGTATTGATGTTTAGCGCCCTGGCATCCGGTGATGCCGAAGAACCTCGGCCATCCTTAGAAGGCATAGGTCCTGGCTTTATTAGTGAAAGAGTATCCTCCCGGTCGAAGTCTTCACTTGCATCATCTGAGTAAGCATATCTGCATGCAAGAGTGCAGAGTCATAAATTTGCACAGCAATTGCATGAAATCAAACCTTTGTGAGATTCCGAGCCATTAGTGTCAGTATTCGACTTCCTTATGTGCAAGCAACAATGTATTAAGAAATTAGTGCAAGTAACATCTGATTTTCCGGATGCTTACAAAAAGAAGCCAATAACAATAATCATTATCAGAAACAAAATATTACTAGTTCCATTTGATCTTCCATTTGATTAATATTCTTTTTTTTAAATTTAAAAAAAAGAGAGGTATGTAAATGCTTAGCTAATTCAGTGAAATGCATAACAAACATGGAGTAGAAGGAAAAAAATTTAGTTTGAAGGAATAGAAGGAAAAAATTTACTTTTGAAGAAAAACCAAATTGTAGGAGCACTAGGTACCAGGACTTTACCTCATTGAGTTATAAGAGGGTGCCCAGAGAGCACAGATCACACAGAGGAGGGAAAAGGAGAGAACCTGCCAACAGGCAGGAATGATCCAAGCACTTTGCCAACGCTCATTGTACACATCAGTTGACTTGAAGTAAAGCTGCAGGAAGGCAACTACCTCATCATGGCTGAACATGCAACCAAGAATAGAAGCTCGAAAGGAAGGATGAACATCTATAAAGTAACAGGAAAATAACATGGTAGGATTTGGAAAATATGGGGTGTTTCCAGATACGCAACCACGAGCGAACCCCAAAAAATAGTATATAGAAAGCCTCTAATTTTAAAGAATAAGTGATTTAGCACCACCTTAGCTTGCAGTTGGACTCACATGTACAAGTTAATAAAGTACTGCCACTTGGTATAATATGGCGCATCAATTTCTACAGTATTCTGTGCTGTTATTAGTGCGACAAATGATGAACAAATATTACCTCGTAACCAATCCAACCAACAGATACAATAACAGCAACAGCCAATGCATTTGTGAATTTCCTATAGATGTCTAGCTTAGCCATCAACCGTCTTGCCTGTTCCCCATCAAAGACATACCAATAGTGGTGAAGCCATCATCCTTCAAATTTTTGAGAATTAAGTTCTATGTCAAAAAAATGTAAATTAGTTTGAAGAAATATGGTGCAAAGGAGAAACAACAGTATCTTAACAATGGCAAAGCAATATGAAATACAGGTTGTGTTTCAAAGAACAAACAACCAGTAAGGCAATATCAAGTGGGTACACACCTGGAGTTTGTCCAATGTTTTGGAGAGAGAAGTGAATATCCAAATAATGAAGAAAGCATCCAACACTGCCACTGGAAGAACCATGAACAATCTTGCTTTTCCAGAAAGATCACTTACAGCCCCAACATTCTCTACCAATTCAAGAACTTCAGAAGCTACAAGAAATGTTGCCCCAAGCATAAGCACCTTTGAAGTGAGACCACCCAGAGTAGGCCTGACAACACCAAACCCCATAGAAACAACAAGGATGATAACACGTGAGACCGTTCTTTTGACCGTACCGGATGTTACAGCCCAAAATGTCATCCCCTTCGGTCGGACTCCAGCTTTATTGAACTCTGCATACTCAAAATACCATAATGCCATTTCAAACATGCCCAATGCAATGACAAACGTTATGCAGTTCTGAAGTGGAAGGATCTCCCTCCAAAACCTTGCATACTGAGAGAACCAAAAAATTCCAAGTATCACGAAAGCAAGAGACATGAATCCATAAAAATTCATGAGAGGGGCCATCCTTCCTGGTAGGTAGCCAGTTGGATTTTTCCACACGGTCTTTCCTTCAATAACCAGTCCATCAAGTGCAGGGTCACAGTAGATAAAATACAGGTTATACATCCCATTTCTGGTGATGTGATGGTTATAGTTTGAGATGGTAATGTCGTGACAGGATCTTTTCCATTGAAAGAAGCAACAAACACTTGTGGCCACTCAGGGTTCCGGGATGAGGGGCGGTAAATGATCACACCTTGAGTGCACACGCCTAATTTTGCCAGATCAGGAGTGCAGCAAATAGCTCTCTGACCACCATAGGCTGACCCACCAATCGACCCTCGATCATCAATCTCTAAAACTATGGCTTGCACCCTCACCAAATCAGTGTCCTTACTGGCTGCAACAGCTTTCTCCGACCTTCTGAAAGTGATCTTTTCAAACCTGAATTCATGTGGATATAAAAAGAAAAATTAAGGCTAAGACGGATATGATGACATTAGATACTGCACAATGCTCGATCTAAAACACTACATCTAAATTCTCAGATTTTAAAAGTTTTGAGAACCGAAACAATCAGGACTTGCAGGTATGACAGTTATCATTTCTTAATTCGAATTCACAAATACAGGACTATAAAATATTATTCGAAGCCTTCCTCATTTTAGATTCAGGTTAAAAAGGTTTCAACCAAACCTGACCCAAGCTGGTCCTGGAATCAGATGGGCAACTTCCAATGATTGTGCTCAGTTTCTGCTGAAAAGTTTTCCTCCTTAAAAATTTCGGCTCTCAGCCGGAACCTATTTCTATATAAGCTTTTAGACATGCCCCAGCTCCAAACATGCCTTTCATTATTTAAACATGAACTAGATCCCGCATGCTTTCTTAATTGTATGTTAAGTTTGAACTTTGGTTAGGACCTCAAGTCCTCAGGAAAAACATTATGTTTCACCTAACCATGGCCCAGAGAACCCATTGGGAATGGCATAGCAGATTTGATCACTTCGCCAACCGAAAATTTGCAACACGATCATTAAATTCATGCGGATACTGGTTAGTTGGAATTGCAAGAAGAAAACTAGTGTTTTAAGGGCTGAATTCATTCGGTCCGTATCAGAATAGAGTCCCAATCTTTCTCATAGAAACGAAGCAAACAGGAGCACAGAAAGATCCCCACACGGTTGCATCTAAATCCAGGACCCGCTTCGCACCAGATCTCAACACGTACAGCTCCAATTCGCTCCCCAAATTCACCCCCGAAAAGACCCTAGATTGCCATGGACGATAGATCTGGTAAAGTGATCGCAGTGCAACACGGATGGGTACTGGCACGAGGGATTACCGGATGAAGGAGACGCCATTTCCGGCTGCGGAGGCGTTGGGGCTGGGGAGGGAGGCGTACAGGCCCTCGCTGCCGCCGTGGAGGACAAAGGCGTTGCCTTTGGCCACGAACTTCTCCCCCGTGTAGTCGTGGACCGAGGCATCGCCGGAGTAAGCGAAGAGGAGGAGGAGGACTCCATGGATGAGGAGAAGAAGAGGAGAGGAAGAGGAGATAAGAGGATCGAAGCGCTTCATTGGATCGAAAAGGAGAAAGAGACAGCCCTCTTTTCTCCAAGGGGGGAGAAGGGAGTGAGAGCTGGATCTGGACTAGAGCCACTTCCAGGAGTTCACATTAGAGAGAGGGAAGAAGAACAGTGTCGGTATTTGGAGATTTTTTTTTTTTTTTTTTTGGTAAAGTCGGTATTTGGAGACTTTATTAGAAGACCGGGACCAAGGACGGGCCGTCTCCTTTCCATTTTCATGGTATTCAGTAGTCCGTGCGAAGGGTCAAGTTCGGGTTGTATCTTCCGCGACGTCAACCGATGGATCGCATAATGCCCGACTCGCAAAGCATTCATACGTATTCTCCCATCAACCTACACAGATCTCGAAATATCTATGAAGTAATCCAACGGTTGGCGTCGCGAAAGAAGGCCGATTATACTTTCTCGGGAAAGATACAATCCGAACCCAGAGGGGGCAAGTTGATTTCCGCCGGGCCGATGCGTCTCATATAATACAAAATTTATACAGTGGTATGTTAAAACAAGATTTTCATACCTACTAATACGATGTACATAAAAAATATAAGTTCTACCAGCTTGACGAAGATAAATTATTAAAATCCGAGATATCGACTGTTACGATTTATTCATATCAAATGCTATTTTATAATCGTTTTTACTTCCTTAAATATAGCTTTTAGTTAATAAATATTAAAATTAATATTTAGATATAGTTTTAATTCATTCTATCAATTGGCATAATGATATTACAATCTAAAAAAATTAGTCGAGATTTCAAAAAAAATTTGATTTTTTTTAAATATTTTACTTATCATATTGGTCAGATAAATTGAGATCTTGATTTATGTTGTTCATCATCATCCATCAAGATGACTAATATAGAAAAATTTAAAAGTCTTGGTCATGAAAAAAAAATCAAAATATTTAAAAAATTTTAAAAATTTAAAGATATATCATTAAGTTCGTTCTTGCAACCCCAAAGCAAATGATAATATTTTCCTCTTGATCCATGTTTCAATTGATTTCTTGGCAGGAAAAGATGAGGTATAGGATCAAAATTTAATCCTTTCACACATTTTAATTTGACCTACTAAGCTAGCAATCATGAAAGAAGAGCATGATGCGAGTAATAGGTTAGTTGCATCAAAGGTGATTGTGCTTATCTCCTTTTATTTCTTCTTTAATTTTAAATCTTATATAACTAGATAATAAATCTAAATAACAGAATATGCTAAGCTGCATATGACTTGGTGTAGGAGTGTATTTAGTTGTACATTGAATATTCATTGAAAAAATCTTGGATATTGATATAAGACTAAAGAATCTAAATAATACTTTTCAACTAATCTTTTTGGATGAGATTCTGAATTATTATACCTAGCATTAGATAATCTATTTATTTTTATTTTTATTTCAATTTTTTTTACAATATAGATGACTATTTTGCAGAGAGAGAGAGAGAGAGAGAGAGAGAAGCCCGCTTGTCCTAAAATTATGTAGCTCCAAATACTCAAGCATGCATCTTTCAAGATTCAAAACTAGAACTTTGTGTTTTTGGTAGCACATGATCATCAGGACAAGTCTTGATTCATCCCATAGGTCCCAATTATTAGATATAGATCTCTAGAAATCCTTCATCAATTACTTTTCATTATCTATTCTCATAGCTTTTCGGTAGTGTTATCTTGCACCATACGATCTATTTTCCTACTCATCTCCTTTGAGTTTGAGCCTCCGCTTTTTAAGCTGCTTCAAATCTTCCTTCCATCTTAGTCGGTTCTCTATAATTTATTCTCATATTCCGCCATTATCATGGTTC
The DNA here is from genome assembly GCA_006176705.1 of Cocos nucifera. Taxonomy (NCBI): domain Eukaryota; kingdom Viridiplantae; phylum Streptophyta; class Magnoliopsida; order Arecales; family Arecaceae; genus Cocos; species Cocos nucifera. The sequence goes on along the minus strand of QRFJ01000227.1, from coordinate 720,988 downwards.
TTTTAATGTACTCAGTCTTAACCAAATTCTTAATAATTTTACTAGAAATCCATCAAAGATCCTTCTCCTTATCCCACCATCTTTAATTTGTGTGATTAGATAATTTGCCTACTAAACACTTCAGTACAATAAAGATTTTAGCAGTGTACTGGCAATGCTTGATTTTACCGATAATGAAGTTACTAAAACATCTCCAATACTAATATTACATTGATGCATGGTATCAATATTGTCTTAGAATACATAATTGCAAGCCATGTTGCTATTTATTAAAATTCTCCATTAGCTGTTCAAAGCAAGCAATGGTTACGTAATGTCCTAAAAGTACTGTTCCTGTTAATTTACCTAGCAGTGATTCCATTTATGATTTATTGATCTATTGTCTCTAAGCTTTTGTACAACAAATGCGACAGAAGGAAAATAATCATAGTATGGTATCTCTTGCTTCTTATTATTGTTTCCATTTTTAATGTTTATTCTAGTTCTACCAAATATGAACACATTGTTGTATATCTTTGTGAATTTGAATTTTGTAATTAGGCTACGAATTATCAAATATGATTACGTAAGCAAGAGTAAAATTTATCAAGCAAGAAAAGAGAGAGGTGTAAGTTCAAATGTTGGTAAAGAAAATGCAACCTAAGTTTTGATAATTACATCACTCCCTCAATCAAACTGTACTGACACCAGGTTATACCTAATCTTCCATATTAGCAAAGTTGCACAAGAAAATGCACAAAGATCCAAAAGTGTGGTACCATTAAAAAAAAGGCTTTAGAGTTGTATCGTCTTAACTATGGGAGCATACCACCAACTATCAACTAAGGCAACAAATTGAGTTGTTCCTTGACTTGACCTATTTAAACTCGATCCAACCTATGTTAAAAAATTCATGGGATGGTATCAGATTTTAAAATTGAATCTATTTCATTATTCAAGTTGGATCTAATTTTATTGAATTTAGATCCAATCCAACCTAAACTCATTATGATTTATAGCTTTTTATATTTTATCATGATGCTTTAGATGAATATATGATTAGATTCACACCACATGTCAATATCAAGACTTGGTACTTTTTCTTGAGTTTCAAGTGGGTCTGTTTTTTTTTTTTTTTTAACAAGGATGGTGGGGACGTAATTGATTGTAGTTAATGCGCTATATGGTGCCATCTTAATTTTCGATCCAACCACCTTCTCTCCCTTCCCATGTAAATTGTAAATCCAATTATGATGACTTCTAATTGGTATATCTTTTGATGAATATACCATATGCAGTATTAGAATGTTAGATCTGATAATATATTTCTAACTGTTTTAGATTATTAACAGTACCTATAAAATGTATATATCTTCTAAGTTAAACTATTTAAAAGTTTTGTTTGGTTGCTAAGCAAGTGAGAGAGAAGGCATTTAGCAAGGAATTTTCTCCCAATTAAATAAAAAAACTTAAAGAGAGGGGAAAAAAAATGAAGTTTAGTGGAAATAGATGAAATTATAGATCATTAACATGATTAACAAATGGGTGTAGTAATGTTCTGGGATTATAGGCTGCAGTCGTGTGCTGGTGGGCCGCTCGAGATTCGACGGAGTCAGTCTCACGAAAAAGTGCCGTATGCGGCGGGTTGATGGTGACAGCCATCGCCGCCTCATAGCGGGTCGCTATCACTCACGGTGGACTGATGGTGATGGCTGCAGAGCTTGCGGCGAACTGATGGTGATGGCCGTAGAGCCAGCCGAATGAAGGATTGAAGACCTTCGTCGTGTGCCCATTTCGGAGAAGTTCGGGCTCCTAAAGAGGAAGCTTGAAGGGAGTTTGGCTCCCATAGGCGTCTGGCTGGAGGTATGCAGCTAAGGCTCGTCCGCTGAGGAGTTCGGCCGCTGGGAATCCGAAGCTCGACCGTTGGAGAGTTCGGCCGAATGTTGGACTTCGGCTGAGGCTCGTCAACTGAGGAGTTCGAGGTGCTCGGCCGCTACGAAGTTCGGCCGGCTGAACGGGTTGGAAGAAGCTCGGTCGCTGGAGGTTCGGCCGAAGCCCGGCTGCTTGGAGTCCAAGGAGCTCGGACGCTAAGTAGTTTGGTCGGCTGTAGGAGTTCGGCTAAGATCCATCCGTCGAAGCTCTTCCATGGCTACAGGTTGCCATCGAGCTAGACTTCGGTGGGAGCGGAATTTATCTCAACAGGCTCAAATACATCCTGGATCCGAATTTTTTAGATTGAAGCCAGATTATATATGAATCCGATCTAATCCGAATAATCTATTAAGATAAAATTTTTATTTATGGATCTAATATAATTCAATCCGATCTTCTATTAGATTGAATTTGAATCCAAATAAAAAAATTGGATCAGATCAAAAACACTCATAATCCGACCGATCTAGTTGCACTCCTAATATCAACTAAGTTAGTTGGTACTTTCTTCTCCACCTAGGAGGTATGGTGAGGACGACCAACCACCGTGTTCTCAAGGAAAAGTCTCGATGGAAGATGCCACTATGACTTAAACTAGTTTATCAAACACTTGCATCTCGTTTACCAAAAAAAAAAAAACACTCGCATCTGGGTTCTTCATTGATTGAAAGTACTTTCGTCAAACTACTTTAGTTGACTTGAATCACACTCAATATATAATATCATACTAGCATTAATATTTGAAAATCAACCTGTGTGGTATCCAGTTATGTGGACATCGTTGTTGATGGCGTTAGAGTCTCTTAAGATTATTGTCCTACTCGAGATATTAGGTCCATCCATCGACATGACTTGCATCAAATCTTGATCAATATAAGTTGATACATCTAGAGGTATTGGTTGATACAAATCAATATGCTAGCTGATCCCTCTCTCTCTCTCCCCAACTCATTCACCATTTCATTAAGAATATAAAATGAGACCGAGAATCAAGAAGCGGGGGAGGACAAACGAGACACGCCAACCGAGATTTGTTCAGATTTTTTAACTATATATCTCGAATAAAAAATAATTAGTAAACATTAACAAAAGTAATTTCTCTAGGTAGTAGTTAATCTTGATACTACCACATTGGCAAAGATTTCATTTTTTGTGAATTTCAATATATCAAAAATGATCTGTAAATATCTTGATCTTTTTCCTTGACATGCTTTATGCAAAAGATTCGAGTTGACAGGATGAAGGAATTACTTTTTCTCCCTGATCAGATCAAGGTCTAAGCTAAAAGAAATAAGGATAGTGTGGGTTGGTTGGCCCTGCTTTACCCATGTAATTATGGTAATTGAGAACCCCTAAAGCAACAATTTATGTGTTTGCAGCTTGGAGAGAGCGTATGGTGTTTGGACCCCGAATATTGGTTGAAACCCATTCAACCCAGCAAATGAGATCCGTCGCTATCTGCGAGTGTTAATCTAGGTTAACTCTATCATTTAATCTAAATATCTTGTTTTATATGAAGATTTAAGTCATCCACCTCTTTACTTAGCCAAGATTAACCTCATTACAGGTCTAATATACAAGCCTGAAATGCACCTATTAATCAAGATGAGGCAAGCCTAAGTTGGTTTCGATTTCAGTAAGATCCAACCCTTCTGGCATCAGTCGAGATTTGGTCCTTCCCTGGTGCTGTTCTTAATCAAGCCTTGGCATGACAAGCACACTATCGAACAGGACCCTGAACCCGCACCCTTTATAACCAGAACGGTTCTGATTCTAGTCAAGTATAATTCAAGATTTTGTTCAATGTCAACATAGATCAACCAGCAATATAAATCACTCTGAACTAATTAATAGTCTCCAATTAGATCATTGGGGCTGGGATCTCAATGGGTTAGGCCTGAGGCCTTTGACAGTGGAATGACCAGTGAAGTGCTAGTGTATTGGAGACTTTGGGCTTGGCCTATTGGTACTGCTAGAGCAAGGATTTGTAGATTAACTTTTACATTATCATCAACCCAATTTCATTGAGGGATCAGCTGTAGATGGCCTCAAAACTTACCCTCTAAGTCATTCTTCAGGCTGGAGAAGGCGAGCATTTGTTCTGATGATAGAGAGAGCCAAAACCTTTCAGCTTTTTCGAGCTTTCGTTCTGTATGAATTGTAGAATTATACATTCCTTGTGCAGATACAAGAATAACATCTCCACTGGCCAAATTGTGGGAGCTTCTGTGGGATAGTCATTAAACAAGGTACCACTCATCTTATACATACTCCCCTTTCTTTTGTTAGACAGCAAGGAGTCTAAACCAACACAGTTTTCAGGTTTTGGCATGGGAGTACTAAATGCTAATCCATCCTATCATAAATCATAGTTTCTTCAGCCACACAATGTTGCTCAAAATCTTAGCATTTTTCAAATTGGAGATTAGTCATTTTTTATTTGATGATTCAGATTCTTGGTTATCATATACAGTAATCCACTTTTATTGTCCAGCTTGATACTACTCAATGATCCTAGTTACAAAGTTGGATATATAATCTTAGAGCATGTCCAAAGTTATCATTTTTAATTGCTTGTCTTCGTTAATCTGAACAATGATAACATTTCATTTGTGGAACCGTTCAACAAAACAATTTCATATACATTTTATTTTCTTTTATATACCTTTTTCTTGTAGAAAGAGGTCTAGCTTGACTCATCATTCCATCTACAATATCTAAGACAATGTTTTGCACCCTCCAACACAGTTGGGGGATGCAATTTAATTAGTCATGCACAACCTTGAGGTATCTTAAGTGAAATGAGTTCCCGAGATTCAGTATTGCCATGCATGCCGGAAAGAATCACCATACCAAGTTTTTTCTCAAAACAACAACAAGATCGTGCATCAGCAAAATGGATGACAGGTGCATGGCTTTTGGCGGAACAGAAATTCATCATAAAATGAGTTCGAATCGAGGAACAGATGTAACACAAGATCCACATATGACACCATTGAACCTTCTCCCATGGTGGGTGCATGAATGTGGCCATGCTTGTGGACAGCACGATGTCTCATTGTTGAGATTGCTGATAGAGTTTGTTCACAATGACCACTGCCATTGATGCATGGTGAATTTTATTCAAGGAAACCATTCAACTTTTTCTCAAGTATGATGACCCGAAATTTGTGTGTGGTTGTGTCATTGCAATACATTTCAATTGCTTTTCAACAGCCACAAATTTGATGTACCTGCAGATGTGGTCAAGGTGAAATGAAGTTCTTGACAACAAACTCTCTTCTTCTGCTTCTACTTCTTCTTCTTCTTCTTCTTCTTTCCTCATTCGTCTGTAGACATTTCAATACGATTTAAAACAGCAAAGTGTTCGAGGTTGTTACTTGCCAATATTGTGAAAAATGGTTGGCCATATCCAGATAGTCATGTTGTAAAAATTATATTATAATGATATTCATGGTTTTCATGCTATCATTTGTGCTAATTTGTGCATATGGTCATATATTATTCTTAGGGGGTTTTGTAGCCCAATTTTTTTTTTTTCATTTTATGCAGAAACTCTGCTGAATTTTACTTGACCATTAAACCTGTCCTCATACACTTACAAGGACTATTTTAAGCGTGCATGGACTTGTATTATGTGTGTTTATCTAAGGATGGGGACAAGATGTTTCAATAAAGTCCAAATTGGACTGCCTCTGCAAACAACAACAACAACAACAATATTAGGAGGAGGAGAAATACAAATTCATGCTTGCATACGCAAACACATCATTGTAATTGTTGACTTGATATTCTGATTTTATGTAACAATTTCTTAGAATTTTCTATATCATATTAATAGGAATATAAAAAGAAAACAAATAATATTAATATTTCAATCATGGATTACCAATACACAAGCCCAATAAGAAAAGTTGCTTGTGCCATTGATATGGCTCGGCCTAGAATATTAGCGAGAACAATGCAAAAGGGAATTCCTTAATTAGGCCTTGCAAACATACCAGTCACACTGAAGCTTTGTATGGTATCTACATCTCTAGGACAATGTCTGACAAGAAAGAAAAACATCAATTAATGCCTACTTAAACATGCATGAGTGCATGATATTCTATGTTAATCATAAACTTACATTCTGAATCTGTCTTGACCCATTTGCCACCATCCTTTTCTTTCTCATGCATCTTGTCTTCAGCTTGTGTTGTCTCCTCCTGTTTCTTCTCCCAGTACTTCATTTTTGATGTTGAATTAGAATTTTGAGGATGTATTTTCTTGTGGAGTATAGTCTTCAGTAGCTATAGGAATTCAAAATAGAGAATGTAGAATAAAAAATCTCATTAGGCTATTAAATCCAAAATAATACACCAAAATGTATTTGTTATGCGTTAACAAACGTAATACCTTCTCAATTTTTGACTCAGGAAATGGATCCCTTAAGTTACGAGCTGGTCCAAAGCCACTCTTCCAAGCAAACATCTTCTTGAGGAGAAATGAGAGTGATTTTTTCTTAATTGCACTGCTATGGCCTGCTAACAAGTTTTTGGCTCTGTTTAACATGATCCTGCTATTTGGTGAGTTTTCACAATAGTCCTCATCAACCAAACCATCACAAAACTTTAGGCAAGATATCTGATCAATATCCAAGCTTGATGAACAATTTCGAAATTGATTTAATGGGACATTACTGTTCTCGCATCCCATCTCCGATCCATCAGTGCTAGACTTGGGCTTGAGTGCAAGTAGTTTAGCTAATTCCTTCTGAAATTTAATCACTTCTTCTAGCATAAGGTCTGGTTGATCTTGCAGAGAATGCAAGCTCTCTGAGGAACCATATGCTGCTGTATCTTCCTTCAACTCACTGTTACCAAATGTCCCAATGGTAAGCAATGCTTGGGGCCAGTCACTGAATTCATCTTTACGAACGTCAGGCATAGCAGTATCTAAAGAAGCATCACAGAGTTAGAATGCAGAAAGTGCAGGAGTGAAGAAACTGTAGAACTGCTCATTTTGTTGACAAGTTACTGAATTTTTTTCCCTGTTTCACTAGTCACAAGAACAATCATTTATTCTCCAATATATAATATATTTTCGGCAAAATTCCAGAATTCTATGTTGTTTAAATCCATATACCAAGACATCTCTTCCCCATTGGGCAAACAGATTTGATGTTCAAGGAAAAGTAGGTTGACTAATATATTGACTTGATCCGGATTCTGGATTGCAGCAAAGGTCTTAGTTCAATGGCTCATTGACATTAAATGGAGCGATCTCAATGTCATCAAAGTGGTTACCAACCAACGACCTTTCTCATGTAAAACTTAGAAGATATTAAGAAAATAAGGATATGTATCTATAACTTCAATCTTTCCATTAAACCTTTATCACATGAAGAGATTCAGTGAAATATTTAGCTCAGTTGGCTAACAGAAAAGTTTTCATGACCTTGAGGCTTTAAATTCTGGTTCCTTCTAATTCATCCAACTAGAAAATAGAGTTTAATTTAGTTTACGTTCCTATATTAATCATACATCAGAACTCATTTATAGGTCTTGCCTTGTCACATCAGTACAGTTAGATGGGGATCCTCTTTTAATCTTGAATAGCTTATATTATGTTACTAAAACTGTAATAATTTTATACGAAGAGGAAAAAGAGTGTAGAAGAATGATCCACTAAGCTTAAATTCTAGAAGAGAAAACACATCATTTAAAAACAAATAATATATAGATGAACTTTATGGCTAAGTGCAAGATCTTCTTTCTTCTTTCTTTGAGAAAATAAATGCAAATTCTTTTGTTGCCATTTTAAGGTCATTAAAAAAAATGTTATTCATATGATCTCCTGACCGTTCTAGAGGAGAAAGGTTAACGTCAGCTATTTGTAGCACAATCATTAGACTGATATTTTTCCAAACTTATAAATATCCACCACCTTTCTGAGATAAAAATTGCTGTTAGTTTTACTTTGTAACTCATTTGAAATAATCAAAAAACCAATAGACACCTAACTCATGCCAATTCTTTTTGCTGCAGTGTAAAATACCTTCATTTAAGAGTTCAGAACTCACCACTGATGGAATAGAAAAATGAACTCAGAATGAGCTGTCAGTCGAAAAGCTAGCCATCTGACGAATTTCCCACTCATCATTAAAAGAAAACTTATAAATAGAAAACAAAGGCACAGCTCTTTTCACATTAAAACCTTCTGATGGCATCAAAAAGGGAGGAAAAAAAACACAAGAAAGCATCAGAATGTAGACCAATCAAATAAAAATTAGTTGTGATGAAACCAATGAATGAAAAAGGATGACTCATTCTCAGATGCATGTCAATCAATACCTAATTTTAAGTCTAAACAAGCTACATGAAAATTATATGGAGGATAAACTTAAACAAACTCCATGAAAATTATATGGATGATAAACTTACGATGAGCTGAACTCGACCCAATATCAATTTTATTCTTCTCTTGTCTCCCAATGAATTTGTTTTGCACCCAGGTCAAAATCTGTAGCCAGTAAAAACCAAAAAAAGACACCTTGAAGACACAAATAACAAAAGAAATAAAGGATACAAGTCAAACAATTCTCATATCCATCGTCCTAGCTTGTTGCTTGTATTAAGTTCCTTTAGTACTCACCCTCATAGTGCCCCACTAGGCTGGTGATGTTTGAGGGGGGAGGGGAGGAAAGGAGGAAGAGAGGGAAAGGATGTCTTGTGAATAGAAGGAGCACAGGTAGTTATCAAGAATTCAAGATCCTTAAGCTAGTGGGAGCTTTGGGAGGGTTAAATAGACTGTTGGTGATAAGTGGAGCTGCGGAATTCCATGGTGGCTATAGCTGATAGGCACTACTGGCTCCTAAGGTCCAAGTTCCAACATGGAGGAACTTTGCCAGTTAAGTTTTGGAGCCTTTCTAAACTAGTCCACTCATAATTTGTGGAATGTCCTATACTTTCCAAGATATTATGAAGAATTTATTTAGCACATATACTTCGTAATGTACATCATCAACTTTTTTCACTTGTATTCCACTAAAGTTTTTCTGTTTAAATATAAAACATTATCTAGAATCTCCTTTGAGTGTTTCTTTATGGCTTTGTGCACAGAGTTATTCCTACAATAAACCCACTTTTGGCTGTCAGGTTCCAACTATTTTCTTGCTTTTTTAAAAGTCTGAGGCCGGTGCAAGAAGCTTTTAGTTCTGCCGGCTGCTTTTCTAACATTATTTTGTTCATTCCTTTTTCTTTTTTAAAAAAAAAAAAAAAAAAAAAAATACTGATCTCTCTCCCTCTCTCTCTCTAGAATAACTTCACCATCTCACTTGTTTCCTGGTCATTCTTACTTGAAATATCGACGTACTCATGCATGACTTTGAATTCTATGCAAAGAAGTAAAAGATTCCAATAGCTTGGATATATATATGACAGGCCTTCAGCAGAAATGACCACCCACATCAATCACGTCATAGCTACAATTTTGCATCTACTTTGGAACTGTTAATACCTGCCATGCACCCAATCTGTAAGAAATTCCTAAAGTTTGAACCGTTGAGGACCCACTTCTTTGGTTAAAGCTTCAGGTATAAGTACAACCTAATACAACTATACAAATGTTATCAGATACTCATAACTAATTTGATATTATTACTCTGAGATCTGAGATCTTAGTTGGCTTGTTTTTGCAACTAGGCCTCCTTCTCTGTGATCTTTTTGACTATGGTACCTTTCATCAGTTCAGTGAAACAGGTTTGTCTCCCCTTGCTTCCCACCCTAAAGGAAGAAGACTCATTTTCAGAGGGTATGGAGTTCTGATGGATATAAAGTGATGAGTAATGAAAAATTAAATACAATTGCATGTATATGAAACATATAATGATAATTACTTTCTGACCTTTCAATGATGAGAAAAAAACAGCTCCCTATTGGCCCATCTAGCATACAAGTGTCACGACAAGACAACTCCGATCACATCATGTCGGGCTGACACGTGTGTTTTGTGGGGTTGACTCACTAAAGAATCATCAGCAACAGCAATCATTTAACCAACATGATTAACTAAGCTCAAGGGCAGTTCTATCTTGATTTGCAAGGTTAATAAACTTTATCACTCGTAATAATTGCACACAGCTCCAAAATATATTTTGGGAGCACAAGCAAAGGGCACATGACGAAGAGTCACATCAAATTGCAGAAGAATCAAAACCATGCCTCAACATCAACCGGCCAATCCTATCATAAACTGGAGCAATAATGTTCAACAAAAAGGCTCCTGAAAAATAAACCGACTTACGTATGATAACCATTTGATGAGTGTACTAGTTGGTGATGAGCGAGGGCTATGAGATCTATCTTAGAATGAGTTACCTATTTGTTGTCCATTCATACTAATTCGATTCTTTTGCTTCTATTTGAAGGCTCTCTCCAGAAAAGATCCACCTAGAATGGTCTGAAAGAATAATTTACAGGAGTAAATGGACATGCTTGTCTTGAAAAGGCTAAAGAGAACAAAACTATAGAGACAAAGCTGTCACCATGTAAGACCCATTTTCCAGAGTAATGCCTTTAGCAGTAGGGACAGCATTCCAGAAAGAGCAAAGAAAATGATCAAATGGAAGAGACACAAATAGTTGACATGAAGTACAGTTGTTTGATATCAATAGCACTGCCAATGAAGAGCAGCATTGTAGTAAAACAGTTGGGCAAATCCTCTGGCATGACACTATTAAGGAGGAGAAAAACAAGATAGCATCTTTTGATGACTAAAGATTGGCATGTTGATCATCATTTTTTAAAAAAAAAGGGGAAAAAAACTAGTCTGATATAAGATAAAGGAATATAATTCCAAAACTAGCAACATTCAGTCAATCTGTTTGATATTTTCTAAAGCTCTACAACTCTGGACTCTGGAGTACTTCCTTCAATGTTGAAGGTTCACAAGAGTTCTTAAGGAAACCTTGTTAGCAGGCAGATGTGGTCTTTCTGGGTGCAAAAGACGCTGCTTCCCACATGGTTTGCTTGAGCTGTCCGCGTCAGGATAGACATGTTAATTCTCGAGATGTATGTGTAGGAGAGGTTTTCTGGTGCAAGGAAGAAGGGGATTAGGCACGTCACCCGAGACAGTTAACAAGGAAGCCATGTGATTTCTCAACAAAATGCACGGATATAAAAATATTTAGAAGATCAATGTGCCTTGATAGTGTGAAAGATGTCAGTTTCTAAAAAAAAAAATAGTGTGAAAGATACTACCTAAAAATGGAAAAAAGATTCTTCGATTAGAATATTCTACCATCCATTGAAATGCAAGCATTTCCATCAAGGGGAAAGACATCATGTGATTATTTTTTATTTTTTTGGCTAGATTTGACCTATTGTAGGCCTTGTCAATGAACTTCTTTGAGCTGATCTATTGCAGAATGGGTTATGTTTTTTCTTCACAAGCATTAATGAATTCAAAGTGACATAAAGAAGGATAGGATGGTCTCCGTGAATTAGTGCCTAGAAGTAGCTGGCTACTTACTGGTAGGTACTTATGAGGTTCTAAATTTGCTAAGCGCTTTTTCCTAAGACAATCACACATGGGTTAATTTCCTAGTCCTTTTTCTTTTCACCTCTGTTTCTTTTTCCTTTTGATCAATGTGACATAATTTTTTTTATGATTGGGTGTTGAACAAATATTAACCGTCCAAGTTCTTTGTGAGCTATGAAATTAAGAATGCATGTCTTGATGTTCATTTATAATTATTCGTAATTGAACCTACCTGACATGAGAGAGATTTTTCTTTCCCAACCTGAAATCCTTGTCGCTGCAGAGAAAACTTACATAGAAAAGTTCTGTATCTTAGTTCAGAGAGAACAATCGCAAGCTTCCTAATTAGCGTTCAGGAAGTAAATTTTAATCATTTATTTGAACGTACCACAGCAGGAAAAAAAAGAGCAGCCTAATTGTTTTTTAAAAACTACCACACACAACAAATTGTCACCAAACTGAAGCTTGATCATCATTTACTTTTCATTGTTTAGATTTCTTATTCTTTCCTCAGTCCAATAGCCTAATACTGGGGATTTTGTTTCAGATAACAATTGGTTCACCGGCATAACAGTTTGAGTCTCACATTAAACTAGTAAGAGTTACCCAACCCTTGGACAATCATTAGGCATCACTACTCGTTAACAAACACTTGGCTTTCAAACAGTAATTGGACTGATAAACAAACCATTCTGAAACCATCCATCTACCAAGCAGCATTAGTGATTTTGAACCATGGCCCTTCTACTAGGAACCTAGACCAACTATTTGTAGGCAAAACAAGATGATATCACAAGGAAAAACCATATTCAGATTTTATCAGACAGTAATCTAGCAACAGAGCATGCAGAGCTTTCCTCTCCCTCTTGATAAATTCTGCATTATCTTGTGAGTGTAACCATTCAGTATAAACAGAAAAAACTGTGCTTGGTCAATGCTTATGTGTAGCATTTGATCAAAATACTCAAATGCAACGTCTGCCTCCATTTAAAAGCTGGTACACAGGAAGGGTAAAGATCAAAGCTGCCAGCTTTCATATATTAGCTGCACATGAGTGGACCAAAACTAATACTTTAGCTGCCAACTTTCATAAGAACTAGAAACTTGCAATGCACAAAAGGGTGATGGCTATAATCTCATCCAATAGAAATAATTTTATTATGCATATTACCGAACGGAAAAGGGTATGCTCATTATTTTGTGTGATTGTAGAGGCTACAGTCTCATTACTTTGCTCTTGTTAGGCTGGAGAAAGAGTACTACCTATCATAAGATCATCACCCACAGGCCACACGATGCCACAAGGGCCCTCACCTTTGCAGTAGTGAAGACGAAATATGCGTGCGCATGATAGACGCTGTTTATTGCAGTTGTCAACCTTGAGTTGATTGGTGATGGTTCGATAAACAATTATTTACTCTTGCATGGTTTTGCAAGGCTAATGTAGGATCCAAGTATTACTTTAAAATGTACATGGGTGGTATAAAACGGCTGACCAACCCAACTAGCCGAACATGGTGTGGCACCAGACAACTGACTCTCCACTATTAATTATCAGAAAGATAGCTGCCCATCTGCCATCCATCTGCAGGCTAAACCAAGCTTCATGCCTGACAAAATTTTCTAAAGCCCATCATGCTTCACAACACCTACAGGATGAAGGAAAGCAGGCATCTTCTAAAGCTCGTCATGCTTCACAAAACCTGCAGGATGAAGGAAAGCAGGCAATTAAACTTCAAAAGATGTCCTAAGTTTTATTTCTTCTTTTTGACCAGTCTTAGACAGCCATTTTTGCCGGAAGACAGAGAATATGTTGGAATGAGGTCAGGTAAAACATTTTCTAGGACCAAACAAATGACCACCAAAAGCAAAAGGGGATCGATACAGGAAAGCTGTGCCAAGAATTTGCACATGACAACTCAGAGATGCAAGTTGAGCATGAAAATAGCCATAATCATATCAATGACAACATAAAACACATGAAATTAAATCAATTTTTTAGGCCTTCTACCAAGGACTTGGAATTCTCCATATGAATAAGATATCCAAGGGTTTCTAGCTAAAATGATGCGATGGAAAGGCAGGTAAATATATAGGGAATGCCAACACTTTTTTTCAACCTTCTAAGATTAGCATAATGAAACTGTTTTCACATCTCAAACCCAAGAAGGGGCATGTCCTCGATTACTGGACAAAGATAAGCAGCATTTACGAGACCAAGGAAGAATTGATTATCCAAAAATCAAACTGTTATCTTTATAAGCAACTTGAATACATGTTTCCTTACCATCTTAAATGATGAGAAAATTCAAAGTTCATCACCAATACACCATAAATATGAAATCATACTTTGGCCTTATGCTGGCAAATCAGCATTTTAATATTATATGGCACAATTCATGAAAAAAATGTTGGGATCAACACTAACCGCTTGTTACGGCAAAAAGAAAGAAGAAATAAAAATAAGATGCAATCAAGTACGTGGACTAGACCAACGTCTACCTCCACTGGGCATGCAAAGACTTCAGTATGAAAGAAAATAATTAAAAGAGAAGACTACACACTCAACTCTCATAAACTTCTCTCTTTCAACAAAAAGCTCTCACTCCATACCAAAGCTCTTTCTCTAGAAGACCCCCTGAAATGACCGATGTCCGTTGCCTGACAATCTACCTAAAGCCTCCCGCTTCAACTCTCTGCTGGTGTCCTTTAAGGTCTGCTGCCTGTTGTCTGCTACTTCAGGGCCTCTGGATCTCAGGCTGCCATCGTCTATTGAACACCACACCCACAGGCCTTTTTTAAAGGCCTCGGATCAATCCAATCCACATCCAAAAACGAGTCAGGAGTCGACTGCAACTCAAACAATCTTCCTGGCCACTAGATCATGATTGCCAGCCACCAAAACCGTTTGATCGTGCATTTTTGCGCCCATGCACCACACGTGGACCGAGTCTACGGTGAACCCAGCCAGCCACTGCGCCACATGCGCCTACCCAATGTCTCCCATGTACACCACATTTTTTGCAAAACGAACCAGGCCGGTCCACAACGGTCGCATGGACCGCGCCACCTCATGCGGTCCACTGTAGACCACAATAAATCCCTGTGTGCGCCTGCCCGCCTAGGCCCAGGTTGCGCACCTGCTCTGGCCCACGCACGCCTACGCACTTGCATGGGGCCAGTGCAAGTTCGGGCTGCACGCACTACAGCAACCTAGGCTGCGCCCAGCTCATCGGCCCCATGCATATGGGTCAATCCACGACCTGCTATGGCCCATGGATGTCTTCATGAGCTTTTCCTCACTACGGTCTTTACTATAGGCTCCTTATGGATCAAATTTGAGGCATTTTTCTTAGCAATCTCTACCTCAACTCAACATTCGGCCTCCATCTAATCTTGAGAGCTTTCTAGATGATCTCACCCCCATACTGCAAACGCCTACTAATCATGGATGGGCAAACATGGGAGTCGAGTCAGGTCGCTCGATCCCATCTCCCTCATATGCTATGCTCCGTCTAACCTAAGACTTGCTCAGGATAGCTTCCTGCGGCAATAGAAATTTTATCTTGCGACGTCGCATGTCATCTTCCCGAGTCTCACATCTCATGTCCGATCTACCTGCACTTAGAACTCCACCTTGCATTGGGCTTCTATTGGCTCCCAAAACTCCACCTTGCACTGGGCTTTCCGCTAAGAGATAATGTCCTCCATACTCTATTTCTCTTATTATAACCTTACTACCGCGCAAGACCTTTAGGATTCCTCCATCAGCTCTCCACTTGAAGCCAGTCAAATACAGTCTGCTCAGTGAGATCAAATTCTTTCTAAAATTAGATATATATCGAACCTCACCCAATTTTCTGATGATGGTCCCGATGCCCTTAATCGCACCGCTCGATCCATCCAACAAGCGAACAGTGCTCTTACTGCTACTCTCCAAAAAGTCAAATAGCTCCTCTCTATAACATATATGATGCGAACATGTAAAATCCACAATCCACTGGTGGAAAAAAATAGATACATCGTCAGTTACCAGAAGAATATCATCACTGTCTTCTATATCACTACTTGCCATCACCATAGTAGCTTTCATCCAATCTCTGAGTTGTGGACAATCTCTGACACGATGCCTCAACTCATCGCACCAGTAGCACTTGATCTTGCTCAAGTCCCTTGTTTTGGACTCAGATTGCCCACCTTGCGATCTACTGTTGCTCCATCTTCTGCCACCATCACTTTCAGACACCATCAAAGCTGAGTCACCACCTGAACTCGAGATTTGATTCTCCCGCCTAAGAACCTGATTCGGGAGTAGAGTAGAAATTACATCTTCCATCTTGATGGTTCTCTTTCCTACTAGAAGAACAGTCACCAAGGATTCAAAATAAGAGGAAAGCGATGAAAGCAAGACCAACTGGTGTAAAACCACGAGCAAAAAGAACAAAAATAAAATAAAATAAAATCAAGCCTAGAATTTTCAGAAATCAAATCAATCAATGATTCAAGTCTAAGATTCTCCATATAGGTGGAGCCTTTAAATAAAGGCACAACTTGCAACCTAATAGAAGTCAAATTGCTGACTTGTAATCTAATAAAACTCCACTTACTGAATCCTAACAAAATTAAAAATCTTGATAAAATAAAATAACCTAAATAAATCCATAAAATTAAACCCATAAAAAATAAATTAGGGTTAAAGTTTAGCGACGTTTTCTTATGCAATACGTGTGTAATCCCTGATTCCCATCATTCCCTTCTGACTGGAAAGAACTCGACTATGACGAGAAATTGATGTAATCTTCTAAAATGTCTAGATCAATACGTCGTAGTTCTTCTTCGAGGATCCAAGTAGCATCTGAGTCTGGACAGCCTTGCCACTTGATCAAAAATCAATGAAATCCTCCATCAGTAGAAGAAACAATCTCATCCGTGATAATACGTTCAATTTAATCTGATAAAGATAGTAGAAGTGATGGAAGAACTAGAACCGACACTGAAGGAAATGGAGTGTGATCTCTGCTATCCCTTGCATGCATAGTAAGAAGCTCGAATATGCCTTAATAATGCAGCAAGTTCTCAACATTAAAAAAATGAACTAAATTTTAAATCAGAGAATAATTCTATATAATAAGCATTAGGTCCAAGTTTATGAAGAATACGAAATGGATCAGTGGCTCGAGCATACAACTTTTTGAATGAATTTCAAAGATAATATTCAGGACGAATACGAATTATCACAGTCACCCTTATTAAACTCCACTTTTTTACGGTGAACATCAATAGCAAGTTTATATTTCTCAGTATTCATAGTTATCTTTTGTCTAATATTAGTGTGAATATCATGAATATGTTTAACAAAAGAAATGGTGGACTTAGAAGTGTGGTTATTAATAGGTAAGGGAACAAGATTAATAGTGTGTTGAATATCTCGCAAGGAAAGTCAGTCATCTAGTATATCTTTAGGGATCAAATCCTTAAAATTTCCTTTCAATTGCTTAATTTTAGGTGGGTTATCTTGAAAGTCTAAGGTCAGGTGAATCTCATTCCTAAGGAAGACAGCTAACATTATTCCGAATTCTCTACTTTCTTTTTAAAATTTTTTATGAGTCGAAATGTGACAACTTTTTTTATCAGAAGGTTGAAGAGAGTTCTTATCCCTTTTGGCAGATTTGGGGATGCGAGGCTTAGCAGGATTTAATATGATTTTCTTGTCATTATGAGTAAAAACATAGGTATTCTTCCTACCAAAATTATGAGCATCCACATCATAAATTCAAGATCGATCTAATAAGATACTAGCAACCTCCATAGATAACACATCACACATAATTTCGGCAGAATAATCTTCCATCTGAATTGGCACTAGACAACACTCATTAACAGGAAGTGAGGTTTTATCTACCCAAGCAACTCTATAAGAATGAAGATGGGGTTGAAATTTTAGTATTAGTCAATTAACGGCAGAATTTAGATACAACATTTATAGAACTACCACTATCAATAACAAGTTTACAGACCTTATCCCTACATTGGACATATGTATGAAAAATACTAGTGCATTTTCATGCATTAATATGACCTCCTGGCTTCTCATATTCTTCATCATACTCTTCTTTTGAATTGGCTAGTTTTAGGAGATTAAAATCTTCTAGCATATTTTCAGGTATTGTTTCTTCACATTCTTGTTTTATGGTCAGAGTATGACGTGGACATCGAACAGCTATGTGACCCTTTTCATGACAATAATGACCCTCCATGTTTGAAGAGCTAGCTGATTGAAATATCTTTGGCATAGATTCTCGAATCCTAGTGTCTGTAGGATTCGATCCTAGACGGAAAGGGGCTACTTATAATACACTCCTTGTACGACTAACAGGGATAGACCTACACTATCCAGGTTCATTAGAAAAAAGATCACTTCTTTGAGATGAAATTCTATGAAACTTCTCAATCTCTAGGACTTTGTGATAAGCTTTTACCAAATCTGGTAAATACAAGGAGACCTCTTTTCAGATCATTTCGTAAACCACTAATAAATTTATAAACTAATTTTTATGACTCTTCATATTTATCACATCTCAACTGCAGATCCTCAAAACGAGTCATATAGTCAGTAATGCTAATATTTTCTTGCCTAAGAGTATACCATTGGTTTAATAACTGACTTTTATAATAAATAGAAACATATTTCTCGCGCAGCTTAAATTTCATTTCTTTCCAAAGTATTATAGGTGGATGACCTATCCGTTCTAAGTCCCTTTCAACTGTTTACCAATACTTTTGGCAGAACCTATCAACTTCATTTTCACAAAATGGATGCAAGAGGCATCCGACATGTGATACCACTCAAAATAGGGCTCTAAATCTAGTAATCAGTCATAACATACCTCTGGATCTAACCTACCATCATAAGCGGCAACTTTAACCTTAACTCATTTAAGTAGTTCTTCTAAGGGCCTGTTTGGCCAAGCTTTTAGAAAGAAAAAAGTACTTATTTAAAAAAATAAATGTTTGGCCAAGCTTATTTTAAAAAATAATCCGCTTTTGAGTAGTAGCGGAAACAGTTTTTCTGCTGCGGAAAGTAGAAAATTGAAGCTTCTCCTTGAAAGCAAAAGTAGTAGAAAATTAATTTTTTTAAAAACAAAAATATCCTTACTCAAAATCATTATTTACCATAACTATCCCTATTTATTTTTACTTAACCCTCCCATTATTTAATGAATGATGTATTTTGATACATGTATATTATCGTATAAAAATTATGTAAAATGTTCAATATGTATTATCTTTGATTCAATTGTATTTATATTGATTAAAATTTTAATATATTTTTTCTTATTTTATTTTTTATTTTAATTAAATAAAAAATTAAATTAAAATTAATCATAATGAATATTTAAAATTATTTATATATTTAAATAATATTAATTATAAAGTAAATCTATGCATATCTTTTTTCGTAATTTGATAGTCAAAAGTACTTTTTTTGAAAAATTTGTCAAATACAAACTGCTTTTTAAATACTGAAAAAAGCGTTTATCAAATGATTTTGCCAAACACAAATTGTTTTTCTCTCACAGCACTTTTTTTGAAACTTCATTTGAAAAAAATAATTTCACAATAAAATGATTTTCACAGCTTGGCCAAACAGGCCCTAAATCTTCATATCTATTTGGATATACTCTAATTATTGTTCTTAGGATCTAAAGTGTCCAGAATTTTGTACATACCCAATAGACTGTCTAAAATACCTAGATGTGAAATTTGGTGGCTCTACTTCTCCTTCATAGCTTTCTCGATCATACTCATCTTCCCTATAATAATGAAAATCCTCAAAATTGTCCGTGGAATGGTAGATAATCGGAGAGGCTGTTGCGTAGATTAGGGATGCCTGGAAAGACTAATTAGTATACATGACATAACTCTAGCCTCCAGTAGATTTAAGATTTCATGAAGAAGATCGATGAATAAGTTGATTACTAGGAAGATCGTCTTCTACAGGTTGTTTACCTATTCTTGACTCTTAGAAAAATTTGGCATTCTACTTGTTGATCTATGAGGTTGGCTATGTCTACACGATTACTTACTTGGCTAGCACGAAGCTCATCAATCTCAGTATGAAGTTGATCGTTAAACGACTTGTAGCTTTGATTTAAAATTTCTTGCAAGGCTGTTTGGGTATTTTTGACAAATTCAAGTTCTTTTTCCACGATAATATGTGTGTCTTTCAAATTACCAATAGTCATGACAACAACAAAAATTTAATATTAATTATATACTAGATGTATTTAAAATTTTAGCTATGATGCTCAAAATAAAATTGTAAGATCCAACGTAATGTCTATGTTTCTGATGCGTACAATGGCAAAATATGTGGGTATTTGGTACATGCAATAACAAATATATAGAGAAAATATGATAAAGGATAAATTAAGAGCCTAAGTAATGATATAAATTATCCAGAGATTTAAAGAATCTAAAATTTAATGAAGAGATTATACCTTTCACCAGATAAAATTAAATACCATCTTGTGGCCTTTGCAGGTTGAAGACAAGAAGACCTCCAATTTTTTTTTTGGTGGACTGGGTCTACGAACCTAGTACACAGACAGCTTACACACGATCTGTAGACCGCGTGGTTTTTAGGGTTCCTTTTTTTATCCCCGATAGCCTCGGATGGTTGCTATCGACCGGCAATGGGGCTACAGGAGATGACAACGACAACGACGGTCGAGTAGCCGAAAATAGGGCGACGACAATGACTAGGAAGAAGGTCCGACGATAGTTGGTGATGGAGATGGTGACGGCGGATGGGAAAAAAGGAGATAGCGATGGGAGGCACGAGAGGCGGCATCTCAGTAGTCGATTAGCGATGGGCAACGGGAGGCGTCGCCGACTCCAATAATCGGATGGCAAGGGGTGGCAATGGGGTTGCTGCAACACAAATGGGCCCGACAGTGGAGCGACGTCAATGACGACAAGGAGGCGAGACGATAGAAGAGGTGGCGGTGGCCGAAAGATTCGGCGTCGACGGCAGCAGAGGAGGCGACGTCGATCGACAGCAGAAAAGGTGAGGATGCGATCATCGGGGTGGGGCAGGTTGCGACAGGGCGGCATGATGGTGCTGTGACAAAGATAGAGGGTTGCGATGGTAGAAAGAAAGAGAAAGAGATGGAGAGGTAAAGGAAGAGATGGGCAAGATGATGCTGAAAAAAACTTGGTGGTCAGCAAAGGGGCTGGGTAAAAGACGATGGGAAAGAGGAAAAGAACTTGGATTATGGTGGAAGAAAGAAAGAGAAGGAAATCACCGTAGAACAAGAAAAAAATTGTAGAATCTTTGCTCGGATAGCAAATTGGTGTAAAACCACAAGCAAAAATAACAAAAATAAAATTAAAAAAGAAAAAAATCAAGCCTGAAATTTTCAGAAATCAAATCAATCAATAATTCAAGTCTAAGATTTTCCATACAGATGGAGCCTTTAAATAAAGACATAACTTGCAACCTAATAGAAATCAAATTGCTAACTTGTAACCTAATAGAACTCCACTTACTCAATCCTAACAAAATTAAAAGTCTCAACTCTCATAAATCTCTTTTTCAACAAAAAGCTCTCACCTCTTATAAAAGTGCTCTCTCTAGGAAACCCCATGAAACGAACGTTGTTCGCTGCCTGGCAATTTGGCTGAAGCCTCAAGCTTTGCTGACGCCCTTCAAGGTCTACTGCCTGTTGTCTACTGCTTCAGGGCCTCTAGATCTCTGCCTGTTGCCGTCTACTATTAGGTTGCCACCATCTGTTGAACACCACCCCCACAGGCCTTTTTTAAAAGCCTTAGATCAGTCCAATCCATGTCTAAAAAGGAGTCAAGAGCCGACTGCAACTAAAACAATCTCCTTGCTACTGACCCGCACTGTGCATGGACCGAGTCCATGGTGAACCCGACTAGCCACTATGCACCACACGTGCCTACCCAGTGTTTCTCCAGCATACACCGTGTTTTTTGCGAAACAGATCGAGACGGTCCACGATGGCCACATGGACCATGCCACCTCACGTGGTCCACCATGGACCGCAACAAATCCCCATGCACGCGCGCCCGCATGGGCCTGGGCTGCGCACTCGCAAGCTCGCTCTAGGCCAGCACACATCCGGGCTGCGCGCCTGCAGCAGCCTGGGTCACGCATGCTGCAGCGGCCTGGGCTGCGCCCAACTCACAGGGCCTGTGTCTGTGGGCCGGTTCACGGCCTGCTGTGGCCCGTGAATGTCTTTCTGAGCTTCTCCTTACTGCGGTTTTCGCCGTGGACTCCTTATGGGTCGAATTCGAGGCGTTTTTCTCAACAAAAAATAGCATCATACATCTGCATGTTTTGCTTGACAACATGGGCAACATTGGATTCAAATCTTTAGCAGATATTACATATCTACTTTAAACACAAGATATTTATTTTTACACCAGTTATTTCTCAATTATGATGCTTCCTCTTTTACCTAAATATTCCTTACCTGGCCCTTTCTAGCACAAGATGGAAGATTTTGACAACTAAAAACTATATCTCAAACAGATACATGACTCATGGAAACAGTTGCACTACCCATTGTAAGGAAGTTATAAACTGATCGTTTCCAGCAGAATCAAGTTAATAAACCTGATCCCATTAACATGAAATGTATGAGATCGATGCCTTTTTTAATACTCTCATAAATTTTTATGATAAATGGTGATAGAAGTGAGCAAGCAACAGCAACACGAGGCATTAATGTATTTAATTAAACAAGCATAAAAACTAACCTGGTACAATGTCTTCAAAGAAAAATGAAATTTCTCGTGCAGCAGATTGCGGAGAATCTGAACCATGAACACAGTTCTTTGCAGAATCCAGCCCACACATGGCTCTGATGCTGAAAAATGGAAGCAGAAAAATGAAAGAGGAAGCCAAAATGGTGAAAACAGGATCATATAAGCTATGCTTCAATTTAATGGTAAAAGTAAAAATCATGGCTGCTCGGTATGCATATCTATTAAGACACAAAAATATGAATTTGGGATAATGCTGCTTGCAACGAGACCATTCTCTGATCACAAGTCACAATAGGATTTTTTTTTTTTTATAATTTTTATGTGAGAAAATGGCACAGAACGGAAGTGCTTCTACAAACAGGTAGCTTTCCACAAGCTCAAAGTTGCTTATATTCATGCCAGCTATTGAACTAAACCTTATAAGAGAATTCTAGAATGTCCAGAAAAGGAGATAGACATTTGAAGACCGAGATACCAAAGGTTTAGGAACACTAAGCACGGTAGAAAAAAGTTAGGAAGATCCGAACATGCCAGAACAGGAGATATTAGGAGATCTTAAGTTATAGGATTGGAATTAAAATACATTCTAAATTAAAAAGAATGTAATCTTTGAGAAGTCCTAATCAGACTAAGAATACATTTAGTTACAAAGTTTGAGATCCAAATACAACCTAATTTTATGCATTGTATAATATCCATACATATACTCTGGTATAAACATGAGTTTCGTTGAGCCTAAAAGGTGCAAGGTTTTCTTTATTTGCTCTTCTTTTCCAACATCATTATTTTCTTTGTAGGGTCTAATTGATGCTATCAAAACATCTAATTGCATAAGAAGAAATAATCTAACCTGTTAGGATGAGAAACTTTAGCCTTCCTTGAATCAGTTGGTCCAATCAAAGCACGCCAATCAGAGATGGCATTAGGCTTTTCAAGAACCATAATCAACACCGGGCCACTAAAAATTAACTGTCAGCAATGCAGACAAGCCATATACCATAACTAAGAAGCAGGACATACTAATTACCGAATAGAAGAAGAAGAAGAAGAAACATTAGAATAATGAGTATGACACTCAATACAGATGAAGTGTAATATACAGTGGGTGTTCCAGTGCAGATGAAGCATAATATCATATCAAAAGATGTGATTGTCATGTTTTTAGTTGCCTATAATGCAATTTAATCGGCATTTACTTACAGGCTTTAGTATAAAAATGTAGTGAAATTGATAGAAGTGCAACATGACAAGTGCAAGACAATACATAAGAAAACTCATTAATGATAGGCAACTAAAAAGATTATAATAATAATAATAATAATAATAATAATATAGTACTTCTAAAGTAAATGCTTGACGAAGAGAGTTCTGTCCGTAGTCAAATGGAGTTATGGGAAACCTAGTAGCTGAAGTATGGATGACATTTTGCACACAAACTGCAGATTGCATCTAAAAAGTAAAAGGGGAAAGTACAACATATATAAAGAATAATATTGTCTTACAATGTTGAGTATTACAAATCGAAAAGAAACCAAAAAGATGTAGTTTTATTCTACAATTATATTGTCAACTGATAAAATCAGGGGCAGCAAAACAATTGCAGTAGCATCAGTATTGTTGAGAAGAGAAAGCACAAGGAAAGATTATCTTGTTTCATCAATCACAAGAAAACAAAAATTAAAAGTATTATGCTAAGCTAAGAATGAGCTATAGAATAAGAACATTTTCATCAAGTTCAACTAAGATTGAAACATCAAGCTCTCAGGTTGAATGCTTTTATTCTTGAAACCCACCAAAAGAAAAGTTATATAAAAAAAAAAAATCAGTAGTTAAGCATGTAGGTTAATTATATCAATGACTAAATCTTTTCATTATGAAAATAGATTACATTATTTGATCATCTATTGCTTAGGCGCACCTATATGGAAACTAAGTTGGTCAGTCAGTGGAGTGCTTTCCAAAAGGCATTTACATTGGCTCCATTTTCTAAAGCTTCCTGTCTTAAGTTGATATACATTTCTGAAATTTGTTTAAATGGAGTAGTTGAAAATGTCTAACAAAAAACAATACATCAAACCTTGTGATATAGAAAAGAGAAGATAGTTTGATACCTTGTCATATACTCAACAAGGCTTGGAAAGAAGCTTTTCTTTGAATGCTCAGCATAAAATTGTGTCACTTTTCCTGCATCAAGCCGAACCATCATCTCCCTAATGATATCAAACCCAGATTCCAGAATCACTTTCCTTATCTTGTCCATGTAATTACCAGAGAAACCATCTGGTTTTATCATGGCCAGCGTTTTCTCCTTTTCCATAGCTGCATGGCTTGGAGACCTGAAGCCCTAATCAAAGATTGTATTACAGGTCAGTATGGTCATCTTATTAAGTTAAAAGGGTTGGTAAGATGGAAGCCGATTGAACCAGCAGAAGACAGAAGAAGTCTAAACTCCAAGAATACATCAAGAAAAAGAAAAAGACTAGTCTGTCATAAGCAATTAAAAGGTGAACGTATCAAAAGACTAGTCTGTCATAAGAAATCATATATATATATATATATATATATAACAATACTCTGTGGAAAAGTATTGTGGTGTTGCCAACCCAACTTTTCATATAAATTTTATTATGCCACCTGAAAAAAACATTTATTATTAAATATTTATTATTAATATTTCAGCCAAAACCACGTCAATTGCAGCGCCGAGAAGGGCCCCCAATGCATGAACAGCCACCACCCCATCCCCTCCTCTTGCTCCTCCCTCTTTGCCTGCATCTCGACGAATCGCGCCGAGTACAGTACGGTGCCTCCATCATCGGCAAACGAGAAGGTGAGGAGGTAGCCATATCCGTCAAGTGGGTGGATAGTGGAGCCATGGTTGTCAGTGAAGAGGCCTAGGCTGGCTAGGTAGTACGTCCCCACGAGGAAGTCGGCCGAGACTGAGTTGGCTATGAGTCGGAGGGGGGCCGACTGGGCCAACTCCAACCGCTGGGAGGCGAAGAGGAACTGGTAGTCCCAAAAGGCTGCTGCAGGGAGTCTGCAGGCAAGCGATCAATGGCTGTTGGGGCGGCAGCGGAGGAGGCGGCGGCGGAAGGGGTTGTCCAGTGAATAACTGTGGCGGCAGCGATGGAAGTGAAGGCGGAGGGGAGGAGTTTGGTCGCCGGTGGGGGGATCGGGACCAGAAGGTGGCGATGGTGGAGGACAGCTTGCAGGTGGTGTCTACACTTCCAAAACACGTGATTTGGGCAATTATTAGCCAGAGGCCACTACTAGAACATAGAACTCATTTGGTTCATGGAAAGTGGAGGGAGGAAGAGGCAGTTCTTGAAAAGTGAAGAGAGAGCCTCTTATTTGGTTGGAATTTTAAGAAGAATGAGAATGAAAAAAGCTTTCCATGAAAAGTCACTTTCACATTTCATGGAAAGTAAAAACCCATGGAGAGGGTGAATTTTGGCACTTCCCATAGGATGAAAAGTGGTGGTATTTTTTTTTTTTCAAAATATCCTTTTAAGATCTATGGCTAAGATTTTGTAAAATATCATAAATAGTTATGATGAAATACTAAATAGTAATAATATAATATAATATTAATATTATCCTAATATTTATATAAATATAATATTAATATTAATAATATAATATTTATTATATTTTAATATTTATACTAATATAATATTTTTATTAATATTAATATAGTATTTATATTAATATATCAATTTTATATTATTATATTATTATATTATTATATTTTTAAGATATTAATAAATTTATTATATTAAAATATTAATATTATATTAACATAATATAATATATTAATATTATATTAATATAATAAATTATTATGATTTAGTATTATATCATAATATATTAATATTATTTTTATATTAATATAAATATAATATTATTATTTATATAAAATTTAGGAGCAAAAATATATGGTCTTATATCTATTAAGGATATAATAGGATTATACATAACATTCCTAGGAAAATGAGTACTCAACCAAACATAAGTCATTTTTCAATAAGTTACTTTTTCATACTCAACCAAATATATCAAAATCATATTTCCAAAAAATAACTTTTCATAAAGTTCCTTCCTGAGAAGTTATTTTCGAAAAAGAAAAATTCTTTCCACGAACCAAACGAGTCCTTAATTCACCATCATCGCCCTCAAATTCATCTCCTCACTCGTGTTTATAGACTCATAATTTTATTGCTGCCATGAGAAGGGACACACCTACTGCCAAGCCAGCTACTGCGATATGTATTTATTCCCACTATAAAAGCTATTTGTGCCTTTTCCCTCCTGATACGGGAACAAAAGAGAGAGAAGGAGAGGTTGAAGGTTGTGGGCAAAGGAGTTAAAATGGAAGAAGAGATAAGGTCTGTTGCAGGATAATCAAGACCACCGAGCAACATTAAACTATTTGGACGGTCACAATCGTCTAGATCCAAAAAAAAAAATTATCCGGACGTTTTAAGAAGTAGCATTCACTCAAAAGCCGCTAGAGTTTATTGAAGAAGTAAACACAGCATCAATCAAGGTTTTAGAAATCACCCATCCCTATCTATAATTAATTCAAAACCAGACTTTGATAGGAGAACTGAGAAGGTGTTTCTTCGTTCAAAACCTTTTTTTCGAGTTCATTCAAAAGCCTGACAAATAAATATATTAAAAAATTTATAATGGTCCCATAAATTAAGAACAAAGCAATACAACATCTATTGAAATAGGTTGGAGGTATACAAGAAAAATTTAAGGCTCTAGTAAAGACATACATCTTAGTTTATATGAAGGTTGCAAGAAAAAAGTTCAAAGGATATTAAAAAACTCAAAATAACATCAAAAATAATCCTATTAGGGATAAATCCCGCTCCCGTCGAAGTCCAGTCTGATGCTCAGCCTAATGCAACCGATAGTCACGGAAGAGCTTCAGCGGACGAGCCTTAGCCGAACTCCTTCAGTTGGCCGAACTCCTCAGCAGCCGAGCCCCGATCGAACTCCTCAGTGGTCGAGCCCCTTCAGTCGAACTCCTCCAGTTGGACTCCTACAGGAGCCAAACTCCTCCCTAACTCCTTCAGTCGGACTCTTACGAGAGCCGAACTCTTTTCAAAATTCTCCTTCAGCCAGATTCTTCCAGGAGCCGAACTCCTTCCGGATCGCTCCTGCAGTCGGATTCCTCCAAGAGCCGAACTCCTTCCGGATCGCTCCTGCAGTCAGATTCCTTCAGAAGCCGAACTCCTTCCAGATCACTCCTACAGTCGAACTCCTCCGAGAGCCGACCTTCTTCCGGATTGCTCCTGCAGTCGGATTCCTACAGGAGCCGACCTCATTCCAGATTACTCTTGTAGTCAGACCCCGAACGCATGCTTCCACCAGACGACGTGGCCGCCAATACCAGTCTGACGACACCGCTCTCTCCATAACATGCCTCATGCGGCCCACGATCGGACGACATGGCCGCCACTATCAGTCTGACGACGCCTCTCCCTCTCCGTACTGAACCCCATGCAACCTCGAGCGGTCCGCTACCAGACGGCTGTAGCTGTCACCATCAACCCACTACAAGCTCCGCCTATAAAAAGGGACCCTCCAGATATGTTTTCTCTAAGCTCTAAGCTCACTTCTCTTACCTGAGCACTCCATTTCTGTTGGCCAGAAGAGCTGACTTGATCGTCGGAGGATCCTGCCAGAGCCACCACTACCGACTTCAGGCGGGGCTTTGTTTTGCAGGTCACCAGCGGCGACCTCATCCTCCTTCA
The DNA here is from genome assembly GCA_006176705.1 of Cocos nucifera. Lineage (NCBI taxonomy): Eukaryota > Viridiplantae > Streptophyta > Magnoliopsida > Arecales > Arecaceae > Cocos > Cocos nucifera. Next base: position 692,993 of record QRFJ01000227.1, on the reverse strand, counting down.
CTCCAGCTCGATCCGGCGTTGATCAAATTCTGCACCAACAGAGTTGACACTGGAGGAAGGAACTCTGTCTCTGAGGTATCCTTGTTCTTAAAGGAGTGCTCAGCCGACCCTGCCGACCTTCTCCAAGATTCGTCTCCACCCTCTTATTCAATGCCAAAAAATGCCTCAAAAGAAGGCGAATACCAGAAAATCTACCGCGTCTGCCGTCAAATCTGAGTCGGATCCATCCACCCCTGCTCCATCATCGACACTTCAACCTCCACCTCCACCGGCGGCCATGGTAGATCCGGAGCAGTTTAACCTGCTGATGTAGCGGGTTTAAGGCCTCACCAAGATAGTGCAGGCCATGCGGCAACCTCCGACGGCGACTCCATCAAGAAACCCGCCATCAGGATGCTGGGAATCGATCCCAAGAAAGAGCATTTGGGCTGGCATGCCCGTCGCCGCTGGGAAGGAAAAACAGAGAGTAGAGACCCAAGTTTGGATCATGGTTCTCCTCTGAAGGAGACCCCCATCTGTAGCCGGAAGCCCTCTAAGGTCTGCGACCGAGACGACGTCCTCAATCACAAACTGCGGAAGATGGACCGATGGATTGAGGAGCTCGGCCACGTCGCCCCAGCTCACCATGACGACGTCCGCACCAATCCTCCTTTCTCCCCATGAATTATGCAAGAGCCCATTCCGCCGAACTTCGAGCTCCCTCAATTTGAAAGTTACGATGGAACCTCTGATCCGATTGATCATCTGGAGGCCTTCCGGACCATGATGTTACTCCATGGCGCACTAGACGTCATATTATGCCGAGCCTTCCCATCTACCTTCAAGGGAGCAGTGCGAAACTAGTACTCATCGTTGAAGCCAGGTACGATCTTCTCTTTTGACCAGATGAGCCATCAATTCGTAGCTCACTTCGTCAGCAGCCACCGAGATTCGGATTTCCTGATGAATGTCAAGCAAAAGGAGGAAGAATCCATCCAGACTTATGTCATCCGATTTAACGCTGCGGCATTGGAGGTCTGGGACCTGGACCAGTCTGTTGCAATGGCCGCACTCAAGGACGGCCTTTAGAAGAACGATTTGCTATTTTTTTTTGGAGAAGTACCCCAAAAATTTTGTCGATCTGCTAGCCCGGACAGAGAGATATGCCCATACGGAAGAAGCCTTCAAGTTAAAAGATAAAAAAGTCGCAGGAGAGCGGTGGACGAACGAGTCTGATAAATCCACTACCGATGGAGGGTCGAGAGAAGTTCGACCGCGCTCGCGGACTCCCCCCGAGTGCAAGCAAGCTCGAACTTCTCGAGCTCGTCATCGAGGAAGCCCCGACAGAGGGACGCGAAGAAGTCCTCCCCCCCTCCGAAAGGTTCTACAACTATGCCCCCTTAATGCTCTTAAAAGTCAAGTTCTAATGGAAATCAAGAGTCAGCTACCAAGACCAGAAGAATTACGATCTCCCCCAAACAAGCGCGATCGAAGCAAGTACTCTACCATCGTGATCACGGCCACGACACTGAAAAATACGTTCAGCTCCGAGACAAAATCGAGGAGCTCGTAAGGAGGGGCCGGCTGGGTCAATTTCTCCGACGCCAACCTGAAGCAGAAGAAGATCGGCCAAGGGCGTTGTCGTAGCCAGAACCACCCATGACGGAAGAGCAACAAGAAGATCGTCCGGTCCGAAACTTATCACCTGAAAGAACTCGGAAGAACAACGCTCCTACGACCCTAAAACGTAGAGAATCTGGAAATGTGCTGCCAATAATTTTCCTTCAATAAAATTCCTCCATTTCGATATTATTATTTCTTGGTGCAGAAACTATGTGATGACAAGAAAGAAGCCATCAATAGTGGTCATGTTAGGAACAGGAGTAGAACCTCGTCCTAACATGAGCAGGTCGAAGTCCTTCAACCTCGACTTTCGGAGATAAGATCTTCCCCGAGCGACCGAGTCAATCTCAGCTAAAGATAAGATCTCTCTCGAGCCTCAAAGTCTTCGCCAACAGAAGATAAGATCTCTTTCAACCTCGACTGCCGAAGATAAGATCTCCGAGCGATCGAGTCAACCTCGGCTAGAGATAAGATCTCTTCCGAGCGATAAAGTCAACCTCGACTGCTGGAGATAAGATCTCCCCGAGCTCAACCTTCAACCTCGGCTGCTAAAGATAAGATCTCATCCGAGCTTCTATAGGAGATAAGATCTCCTTCAACCTCGACTGTCGGAGATAAAATCTCTTCCGAGCAATCGAATCAACCTCGATTAGAGATAAGATCTTTCCCGAGCGATCGAGTCAACCTCGGCTGTTGGAGATAAGATCTTCCTCGAGCTTCTACAGGAGATAAGATCTCCTTCAACCTCGACTGCTGGAGATAAGATCTTCCTTGAGCTCAACCTTCAACCTCGGCTGTCGGAGATAAGATCTCCCTTGAGCGACCGAGTCAACCTCGGCTAGAGATAAGATCTCTCCCGAGCGACCGAGTCAACCTTGGCTGCTGGAGATAAGATCTCTTTCGAGCTTCTACAGGAGATAAGATCTTCTTCAACCTTGGCTGCCGGAGAGAAGATCTCTTCCGAGCGACCGAGTCAACCTCGATTAGAGATAAGATCTCTTCCGAGCGACCAAGTCAACCTCGACTGCTGGAGATAAGATCTCCTCCGAGCTTCTACAAAAGATAAGATCTTCTTCAACCTCGACTGTTGGAGATAAGATCTCCGAGCTTCGATCTTCTTCAACCTCAGCTGCTGGAGATAAAATCTCCTCCGAGCTCAACCTTCAACCTCGGCTGCCGGAGATAAGATCTCTCCGAGCAATCGAGTCAACCTCGGCTAGAGATAAGATCTCTCCCGAGCGACCAAGTCAACCTCGACTGCAGAAGATGAGATCTCCTTCAACCTCGGCTAGAGATGAGATCTCCCCCGAGCCTCAACTTCAACTTCAACCTCAGCTGGAGATGAGATCTCCCCGAGCTTCAACATCTGCGTCAATAGGAGATGAGATCTTCTTCAACCTCGGCTGGAGATGAGATCTCCCTCGAGCCTCAACTTCAACTTCAACCTCGGCTGCAGATGAGATCTCTCCCCGAGCCTCAACTTCAACTTCAACTTTAGCTGAAGATGAGATCTCCCCCGAGCCTCAACTTCATCTTTAACCTCAGCTGGAGATAGGATCTCCTCCAAGCTTCAACTACAACATCAACAAAAGACAAGATCTCCCTGAACCTCGACTGGAGACGGGATCCCCCGAGCCTCAACTTCAACGTCAACTTTGGCTGGAGATAAGATCTCCTCCAAGCTTCAACTTCAACGGGTTTAAAGCTCGGAAAAGGACTTCAGCAGTCATCTATTTTGGTACTTCCTTCGAATTTCAAACTCGAAAGTGGGGGGACTATTGTTGGGGATAAACCCCGCTTCCGCCGAAGTCCAGTCTGATGCTCAGTCTAATGCAACCGATGGTCACGAAAGAGCTTCAGTGGACGAGCCTTAGCCAAACTCCTTCAGCCGACCGAACTCCTCAGCAGCCGAGCCCCGATCGAACTCCTCAACGAACAAACCTTAGCCGAACTCCTTCAGCCGACCGAACTCCTCAGCGATCGAGTCTCGACCGAACTCCTCAGCGGCCGAGTCCCTTCAGTCGAACTCCTCCAGTCGGAATCCTACGGGAGCCGAACTCCTCCCTGACTCCTTCAGTCAGACTCCTACGAAAGCCGAACTCCTTCCGAAATTCTCCTTCAGCCAGATTCTTCCAGGAGCCGAACTCCTTCCGAATCGCTCCTGCAGTCGAATTCCTTCAGGAGTCGAACTCCTTCCGAATCGCTCCTACAGTCGGACTCCTCCGAGAGCCGACCTCCTTTCAAATTGCTTCTGCAACCGAATTCCTACAGGAGCCAACCTCATTCCGGATTACTCTTGCAATCAAACCCTGAATGCATGCTTCCATCAGACAACGTGGCCGCCTCTACCAGTCTGGCGACACCGCTCTCTCTGTAACATGCCCCATGCGGTCCATGACCGGACGACATGGCCGCCACTATCAATCTGATGATGCCTCTCCCTCTCCATACCGAACCTCATGCGGCCTCAAGCGGCCCGCTACCAAACAGCTGCAGCTATCACCATCAACCCACTATAAGCTCCGTCTATAAAATGAAATCCTCCAGATATGTTTTCTCTAAGCTCTAAGCTCACTTCTCTTATCCGAACACTCCATTTCTGTTGGCCAAAAGAGCTGACTTGATTGTCGGAGGATCCTGCCGGAGCCACCACCACCGACTCCGGACGGGGCTTTGTTTTGCAGGTCACCGACGGCGATCTCGTCCTCCACTCCAGCTCGATCCAGCATCGACCAAATTCTGCACCAACAAATCCTATATCGTAATACTTGATGAATAAGGATTTAGAAACACAGAGGAAATCCGACAGCTCCATGAGGCTGGGGAGCTGGGGCAGCATCTCGAGGTGGTTGCCATGCAGGATCCCGCATTCGTGTGCGGCAGCTATAGCGGGGTTCGGTTCGTTCCATGCCCTAATTGCAGCGGCGGCCGCAAGGTGGTCGTCGAGGATGGGAGAATACGACGCTGCGAGGAGTGCAACGAGAATGGACAATATTGCACCCTCCCCGACCCCCGCCTTGGCGGTAAGGAGGAAATCGGTAGCTCCACGAGGCTGGGGAGCTGGGGCGGCAACTCGAGGGAGTCACCATGGAGGATCCTGCATTCGTGTGAAGCGGCTACGGCGGGGTTCGGTTCGTTCCGTGCCCTAATTGCAGTGGCAGCCGTAAGGTGTTCATCGAGGAGGGGAGGATACGACACTGCAAGGAGTGCAACGAGAATGGACACTATTGCACGGCCGCTCCAAGCCTCCCACCCGAATAAGACTCATGTGAGACTCATGAGAACAGAAAAATAGTGGAAAAACCCTATGACGGGACGCTGCCATGGTCCGCCGCCTCCCAATGATGGGGATCTGACTGGAGCTCCAGGGACCGGAGTTCGAGTCGGCTGAAAGGGGGTGCCGGAGACCTCGACGGCAAGGTCAGGGAGGGCGGCACGGTCGTAGGCATCCATGACGACGGCAAATGGGGCCGACAAAATAGGGAAGGAGAGGGTTGCGTGTCGGCAGCAAGGGACCAGAGGTGGGGCAGGCACGGACGAGGGGGAGGAGGAGGGTGTCGAGTCGGCGGCGGAGGGGCGGTAGGAGGGGGAAAAGAAAGGGCTGGGCTCACAGCACCAGGGCCAGGAAGAGGAAGAAGAGCTAGAAGAGGCGCCATAGCTCCTTCTGCCTGTCCACCACTCGCTTCTTCTCCAGCGTGTTCTCGAAGTGCAGCTGGATGATCATGTTCAATGCTTGCACTGCCGCCTCCACCTCGCCGCCGCCACCACCGCCATACGCCGCCTCCGCCATCATCCTTCCTTTCTTCTCCAACCAAATAAGGTGGAAAAAGGTGGATAATATATTAAAGAATTTGTAATGGTCGCATAAATTAAGAACAAAGTAACGCAAAATAGGCCAGAGGTATTTGGAAGAGGGGAATAGAAGAGAAAAAAGAACAAAAGGAAAAGTAAATATTTTTTTTAAGTTTTTTCTTTAAAAAATAAAAAAAATATATTTTTTTAATAATCTATAATCTTTTTCTTCTCTATAGATTTGAAGAGAAAGAAAATATATATATATATATATAATTTTCATATTATCTCTCTAATAATGAAGAATTAAGTTAATATTACATTTGAATCCTAAAATTTATTTTACATTTGTTTTAGAATGGAAAAGCTAAAAGCTTTTTTATTTAGCTGCACCAAACTTTCCATCGATTCAAATTTCTGAGAATAAAAAAATATTAAAAAAATTTAAAAAATGAAGAAAATTTAAGAAAAATAAAAAAATTTAAAAAATATTGAAAGATAAGATCTTTTCCCATATAGATTATGACTGTCATGATTTTAAAAATTTTAAAATAAATTTCATACACAAGATTAGGATTGAAAGCAGTTAGTCTGTTTTAATAATTTATTGTTATAATTATGTTTAAAGATATAAGAGTAAAAAAAATTATAACGTTATTTTTTTTTTCTTGTTTTCAAATAAGCAGGAAAGAAATTTTTTTTTTCTCTTTAAACTCTCAAATAGGAAGAGAGAAATACATTTTCTTTCTTTTCTTTTCTTTTCTCTCCTTACTAGTACTTTCTTCTTTTCTTTTCTTTCTTACCCAAACTTCCAAACAAGCGCTGACATACATCTTAGTTTATATAAGAGGCTGCAAAAAAAAAATTAAAAGAATATTAAAAAATTGAAAATAATATTAAAAATAATCCTATATAGTAATACTTGATGAATAAGGATTTAGAAAATCAATCCCCAATAATCCTATATCACTATATTTTTAGACCAATACAAGCACATCAATATTTCTAACTATCAAATATTACATATTATAATCCTGCAAACAACATCTAAATAATTAAAAATAATACAATAATATTTAAAAAAATATTTTCATATATCTGGTCCTGTGCAACGCACGAGTCTTCAACCGGTTAAAAGGTGAATATCAATGCCATAACAAAATAATACAGATGAGATAGGATCCTAGCAATCAAACAATATCCATGAAAGGCTCCATAAGCCAAGCCGATAGAATGCAACATAGCAGCGCATAAATGTTCACACGGACAATGCAGCAGGAGGAAAGGGAGGCTCCCGCAGCCCAAAAGGAAAAAGGCAGAAAGAACTTAAATAAATTCTATTGAAAAAAACCTAGATAAAAATTCAAGGTTATCATATGGTAATCATCGTACATACTGCAAGAACTTTTTACATCTATTTCATGACAGATGAGATTTTTAGAGGGAAAAAGAGAAGCCAGTTAAGTTATCAACCAACAACATTGGATTAAATGGAAATATGGTAATTTTGGAACCTCCTAGACAAGAATAAGAATTAACAACCTAAGATAAAAAAATCACATGTATCCAACCAGATTCTCAAAAAAGAATCCCTTAGACTATGTAGCTACCCTGAAAATCAGCATCGCTCAAAGCATCCAATTAATTATAGAATGTGTTGTATCACCCCAAAATGCAAAGAAAATTGGTTTCCAGTTCATGATCAAAAAGTGAGGTTTCAACTTTAACCTATACTGATACTGTAACGATTTATATCAAAGATGCCATTATAATTGTTGGGGATAAATCCCACTCCTGCCAAAGTCAAGTTCGATCCCAGCCTGATGTGGTCAATGCGGAAGAACTTCAGTGGACGCGTCCTAGCTAAACTACTACATCCGGCCGAGCTTCTCAGCGGCTGAGCCTCAGCCGAAGTCTTTCAACCAACCAAACTATCAAGCGGCCGAGCTTCAGACCCCTAGCGGCCGAACTATTTATTGCCCGAGCCCCTTTGGACTCCGAGCGACCGGGCTTCGGCCGAGACCCCGGCGGCCGAGCTTGTTTCAACCCTCTTAGCGGCCGAGCTCCCCGAACTCCTGTCCAGCGGCCGAACTCCCCAGCGCCCAGGCTCCGGGCCGAACTCCTTCAGACTCCCAGCGACCGGGCTTCAGCCAGACCCTTGCGGGAGCCGAACTTCCCCAAAACCTCCTCTCGGGCTGAGTTTCTACGGAAGCCGGACTCCCTATAGACTTCTTCAATGGACGAGCTTCTCAATGGCCGAACTCCTTACGATGGATTCCTGCAGGCAATCTCGCTACGGTTACACAACAGCAATAACGATCGACAATAACGATCGGCATTTATCAGCAATAACGATCGACAATAACAACAGCAATAACGATCGACAATAACGACCGGCATTGATCAGGACGGTTACAATAAGCTCCCTCTATAAAAAGGACCCTCCGGATACCTTTACGACAGGTTCTGAAAACCCTTTTCTTCTCCTCCATATTCTATTGAGCACTCCATTCCTGTTGACAGGAACTAACTTGAGCGTCGGAGGATCTTGCCGGAGCCACCCCCCACCGGTTCCGAGCGAGACTTTGTTTTGCAGGTCCCCGGCGGCAGCCTCTTCGGCCTCAACTCCGGCGACGACAAGTTTCTGCGTCAACAGATTGGCGCTAGAAGGAGGGCCTACCGGCGAAGGTTCCCTTCTTAAAGGAAGCCGGTGTTCCTTTGTTCTTAAAGGAGTGCTCGAGAGACCTTTCTTCTTTTCAATTCTAATTCCCTTCCAAAGAGAAAAGATGCCCCCCAGGAGAGCCTCCACTCGGAGATCGGCGGCCTCCGCGGCCCGATCTCGCTCGAGTCCATCCACTCCAGCTCCAGCCCCAGTGACTCAGGTTCATTCTGCAGCCCGACGATCGGCGGCCTCCGCGGCCCGATCCCGTTCGGGTCCGCCCGCTACCGCTCCAGTCCTGGCAATCCAAGCCGCGGTAGACGCTGAACAGTTCAACCTGCTCGTCCAGCAGGTTCGTGGCCTCACCGAGGCCGTTCAAGCGGTGCAAGCCATGCACCAGCAAGCCGCCGTACCAATCCAACTGGTCCCGGATCTTCCGGAGCCGCGTTGTCCAGTCCAAAGGCAATCGACATGGGCTACCCGACCTCCAATTCCCGGAAAAGGAAAGCAACGGAAGGAGAGCCCTTGTTCGGACCGCAGCTCGTCCCAGGGAGAAGCTTTTCATCCGATCAGCAAGAAGACTTTAGAAATGAGAGACCATGAAGATCTCCTGGATAGAAGGCTCTTGGAAATGAGTCGTCGGATCGAAGAACTCCGCCACGCTCCTCCCTCATATGGTAATGAGATCCGAACCGACCCTCCATTCTCACAGAAAATTATGCAAGAACCAGTCCCGCCGAACTTCAAACTCCCACAGTTTGAGAGCTATGATGGGACCACTGACCCGGTCGACCACCTGGAAGCCTTTCGGACGACGATGTTGCTTCATGGCGCGCCAGACGCCATCCTGTGCCGGGCTTTTCCCTCTACTCTTAAAGGAGCCGCCAGAAACTAGTATTCGGCACTCAAGCCGAGTACCATCCTGTCATTCGACCAAATGAGTCAACAGTTCGCGGCCCACTTCATCAATAGTCGGTGTCCACGCCGAAGCTCAGACTCCCTAATGGCCATCAGGCAGAGAGAAGGGGAATCCATCCGGACTTTCATTTTCCGGTTTAATACCGCTGCGTTAGAAGTCCGAGACCTGGATCAATCGGTCGCCATGGCCGCGCTCAAGAGCAGCCTTCAGAAAAACGACCTATTGTTCTCCCTGAAAAAAAAGTATCCCAGGGACTTTGCCAATATATTGGCCCGGGCCGAAAGTTATGCCCGGGCAGAGGAGGCCTTCGAAGCTAAGGACGGTGAAATCGGTGGTAAACGGCTGATCGGCAGGCTGGATAGACCCTCCGAAGAAAGGAAGCGAATTGAAGCTCGGCCACGCTCCAGGACTCCCCCTGGTTGCGAGCAAGTTCGGATTCCCTCTCAAGCTCGAAAGCGGGGAAGCTCTGACGGAAGGACGCGCCGAAGTTCTCCTCAGCACCGAAGTTCTCCCCGTCTACGACGATTTCACAACTACACCCTCCTAAACACCCCGAAGACTCAAGTTCTGATGGAGATCCGGGAACGACTTCCAAGACCAGAGAGAATGCACTCTCACCCTTACAAGCGTAATCCCAACAAGTTCTGCCTCTACCATCGCGATCACGGTCATGACACAGAGGAGTGCATTCAACTCCAGGACGAGATCGAAGAGCTCGTCAGGCGAGGCAGACTAAGCCGATTTCTTCGAAGGCGGCCCGAGGGGGTGGAAGATCGGCCGAGAACGCTAACGCCAAGCGGGGAAAACCAACAAGAAGACCGGCCACCCGTTGGCGTCATCAACACTATCTTAGGGGGATCTCAGCAAAAGGAAACCAGCAGGCTTGAAGGATCGATGAAGAAACGGAAGATTTCGGAGCCTATAGTCTTCACCGAGGAGGATGGCCAAGGAATCCAACTTCCGCATAATGACGCGGTTGTAGTTTCGTTGAATATTGCTGACTACGATGTACGCCGCGTCCTCGTAGATAATGGAAGCTCGGCTGATGTATTGTTCTACGGTGCCTTCTTGAAAATGTCCCTACCTGATGATCGATTGAGCTCGGTGAATTCTCCGCTAGTTGGATTTGCTGGCAACACCGTACCAGTCGAAGGTATCATAACTTTGACCGTAACAGCAGGGCAGTACCCAAAGCAGGCCAAAGTTCAGGTCGACTTCCTAGTCGTAAAGACGCCGTCCGCCTATAATGCTATCCTCGGTCGACCTGGTTTAAATGCCTTTCGGACGGTTGTGTCGACTTATTAATTAAAGATGAAGTTCCCTACGAACTATGGGGTTGGAGAAGTCAGAGGAAACCAGGCTCTAGCGAAGTATTGTTACTCGATCGCCTTGTATAAGGGAGATCAACCTGACCCCTGTCTGGTTGACGGACTGAACGCCCGTGACGACCTTGCTGAAGAACGAGCTGAGCCTGCAGAGGACCTCGTCTCTGTGTCATTAAATGACGGAAAATCAGACCATGTGGTGCAGATCGGCTCCAACCTGGCGACCGAGGTTCGGGAGCAACTCGTCGCTTTTCTCAGAAGGAATGCAGACGTCTTCGCTTGGACCCCAGCGGATATGCCAGGAATCGACGCCGAGGTCATGGAACATCGGCTGGCCGTTGACTCGAAACACCGGCCGGTAAGAGAAAAACTACGCCAACATGCCCCGGAGAGGCAGAAAGCGATCGCTGAAGAAGTAGATAAACTCCTTAAAGCCGGACTAATCCGGAAAGTTCATTACCCGACTTGGGTTTCGAACGTGGTTCTTGTCAAGAAAACAAACAACAAGTGGAGGATGTGTGTCGACTTCAAAAAGCTAAACAAGGCTTGTCCAAAGGATAGTTACCCCTTGCCCAGGATCGATCAGTTGGTAGATGCAACCTCGGGTCATGAGTTCCTCAGCTTTATGGACGCCTTTTCTGGTTATAACCAGATACGTATGGCGCCTGAAGACGAAGAAAAAACAGCCTTCATCACTAGCCGAGGTCTTTATTGCTATAAGGTCATGCCTTTTGGACTCAAGAATGCGGGAGCAACATACCAGCGTTTAGTCAACAAAATTTTCAAGGAGCAGATCGGCCGCAACATGGAGGTGTACGTAGATGATATGCTCGTCAAAAGCCGAGCTTCAGCTGACCATCTGGCCGACCTTGAAGAGACCTTCAATGCATTGAGGAAGCATAAGATGAGACTGAACCCTACCAAATGTGCCTTTGGCGTAACTTCTGAAAAATTTCTTGGGTTCATGGTGTCGAGACGTGGAATCGAGGCAAACCCCCTGAAAATCCGAGCTATTCAAGAAATGACCACTCCAAAGACGATTAAAGAAGTTCAGCGCTTGGCCGGAAGGGTGGCATCCCTAAATCGCTTCGTCTCGAGGTCGGCTGAACGTTGCCTGCCCTTCTTCGAGGTTCTCAGGCGACCAAAGGACTTCAGCTGGACGGCAGAGTGTCAACAAGCATTTGAGGAACTCAAAAATTACCTCGGCACGCCCCCGCTGCTGGCAAAACCTGAACCTGGGGAAGAAGTTGTTCTTGTATTTAGCTGTCTCCTCGTGGCCCTGGCAGCGGTTCTCGTTAGGAAAGAAGCAAAAACACAATGCCCGATCTATTACGTGAGCCGAGTCCTAAGGGACGCGGAGACCAGATACTCCCAGATAGAAAAATTATCTTACTATCTCGTAATTGCCGCCAGGAGGCTCCGACCTTACTTTCAGGAGCACACCATAACGGTCCTCACGGACCAACCAATAAAAGCAGTTCTCCACCGAGCAGACGCTTCCGAAAGAATCGCAAAATGGGCAATGAGCTCACGGAGTTCGACATCAACTATCAGCCCAGGCCATCAATCAAGGCCCAGATACTGACGGATTTTGTATTAAGAATGCACCATTCCAGACGAAGCCGAACTTGAATCAAGCGAGACAGACACAAAAGGCAAGATCGAGCCTTGACGAAGCCGAACCATCACAGCCGAACTTCCCCAAGGAAAGGGCCGACCTCTCTGAAGGCTTCTGGATTCTGCACGTGGATGGTTCATCCAACTCCATTGGAGCTGGTGCGGGGCTAGTCTTGGTCAGCCCCGAGGGAGTTGTCGCCGAGTATGCGCTGCGCTTCGAGTTTCCCGCTACCAACAATGAAGCCGAATACGAAGCACTGATTGCGGGATTAAGAATAGCAAAGGAGCTAAAAGTAGATCGGCTTCGAGTCTACAGTGATTCCCAACTAGTGGTCGGTCAAGTTGGCGGCAACTTTCGAAGCAAGAGAGGAGAGCATGGCGAGATACCTCGGGAAAGGTGAAGAGTTTGACCCCGGCCTTCGATAGTTTCGTCATTCAACATATCCCAAGGACAGAAAATGCGAGAGCCGATTTTCTCTCCAAACTGGCCACTTCGGCTCCAGCCGAACTGCCCAAAGAAGTATTTCTGGAAACTCTGAAGTACCCGACCACGAGAAGAATCTCAGGACATCCTACAGACGAAATTCGAGCCCAGCTGGATCGACCCATTGGTCGCCTACCTTAAAGAGGGGGTTCTTCCTCATGACCGAAAAGAAGCTCGAAAACTCAAGAATCAGGCCTCCCGCTACGTCTTATACGAAGGCAAGCTGTATAAAAGGTCGTACTCCCTTCCATTGTTGAGATGCCTCCGACCTTCAGAGGCTAATCTTGCACTATGGGATGTGCACGAAGGACTTTGCGGAAGCCATTTAGGAGCAAGGTCTTTGTCGCTAAAGCTACTTCGACAAGGGTATTACTGGCCGACCTTATTTCGCGATTCTGTGGAATATGTAAAGAGGTGCGACCGCTGCCAGAAAAATGCTAGTGTACAGAGGACGGCCGGCATCCGAACTCACTCCGCTCAATTCACCCTGGCCGTTTGCGCAATGGGGAATGGATATACTCGGCCCCTTTCCCAACAGCGTCGGGACAGCGGAAAGTTCCTCTTGGTCGCGATTGACTACTTTCACCAAGTGGGTCGAAGCTGAACCACTCGCAAAAATTACCGAGGCCAAAGGTACAGGACTTTGTTTGGAAGTCACTAGTTTGTCGGTTCGGCCTGCCCCGAACCCTCATAACCGACAATGGGCGACAGTTCGTCGGGGCTAGGTTCGCCGAGTTTTGTGAAGGATTAAACATCTCCCAGCGCTTCACCTCTGTGGCTCATCCGCAGGACCTAATGGGGAAGCTGAGATAACCAACCGGACCTTGCTACAAGGAATCAAAAGCGAGACTCGATAAGGCAAAAGGGGCCTGGGTGGACGAACTCTACCATGTCCTCTGGGCATACCGAACTACTCAGAGGGTGCCAACTGGAGAAACACCCTTTCGCTTTGGCCTTCGGTACTGAGGCAGTTATCCCGGTTGAGCTTAAGCTCCCTTCTGCACGAGTCGTGGGCTTCAATGAGCAGCACAACCCCCAAGACCTCAGAGTCAACCTCGACCTTCTGGAAGAAAAGAGGGAGGAAGCCTCGCATCCGGATGTCAGCCTATAAACAGAAGGTGGCTCGGTACTACAACTCCAGGGTTAAAAGTAAGACGTTCAGAGTGGGGGACTTAGTGCTCCGACGAGCCGCTGTCACTCAGCCTCAGAGTCAAGGAAAGCTCGCCCCAAATTGGGAAGGTCCGTATGAGGTGACGGAAGTTATCCGACCCGGAACTTATCGCTTGAAGAAACTCGGAGGGATAATGCTTCCCCGGCCATGGAACTCAGAAAATCTGAGGATGTATCATCAATAAATTTCCTTCAAAAATTCCTTTGTTCTGCATTTTTGGTTTTTGACACAAGGAATTACGTGGGATGGCAAGAGAAAAATGAGTAAAAATAGCCCGTTAGGAACAGGAGGAAGACCTCGTCCTAACGCGAGCAAAGTCGAAGGCCTCGTTCACCTTAGACGAGATGGGGGGAGAAGCTCGGACGACGGTCCGCATGTGCCCCCACAGCCCGTTAGGAACAGGAGGAAGACCTCGTCCTAACGCGAGCAAAGTCGAAGGCCTCGTTCACCTTAGACGAGATGGGGGGAGAAGCTCGAACGACGGTCCGCATGTGCCCCCACAGCCCGTTAGAAACAGGAGGAAGACCTCGTCCTAACGCGAGCAAAGTCGAAGACCTCGTTCACCTTAGACGAGATGGGGGGAGAAGCTCGGACGACGGTCCGCATGTGCCCCCACAGCCCGTTAGGAACAGGAGGAAGACCTCGTCCTAACGCGAGCACTTACATCAACCTCAGCCAAATGAGATGAGATATCCTCCGAGCAATCTTATCAACTTCGACCAAATAAGATCCCCCCGAGCGACTAGGCTGACCACGGCTGAAGAGCGCCGACTTCGACCTCGGAAGAAAAACTTTGGCAGTCGCCTTATCCGCACTCCCTTCCTTCAAATTTCGAACTCGGGAGTGGGGGGGGCTAGTGTTGGGGATAAATCCCGCTCCTGCCAAAGTCAAGTTCGATCCCAGCCTGATGTGGTCAATGCAGAAGAACTTCAGTGGACGCATCCTAGCTGAACTACTACATCCGGCCGAGCTTCTCAGCGGCTGAGCCTCAGCCGAAGTCTTTCAACCAACCAAACTATCAAGCGGCCGAGCTTCAGACCCCTAGCGGCCGAACTCCTCAAGTGCGGCCGAACTATTTATTGCCCGAGCCCCTTTGGACTCCGAGCGACCGGGCTTCGGCCGAGACCCCGGCGGCCGAGCTTGTTTCAACCCTCTTAGCGGCCGAGCTCCCCGAACTCCTGTCCAGCGGCCGAACTCCCCAGCGCCCAGGCTCCGGGCCGAACTCCTTCGGACTCCCAGCGACCGGAGCTTCAGCCAGACCCTTGCGGGAGCCGAACTTCCCCAAAACCTCCTCTCGGGCCGAGTTTCTACGAAAGTCGGACTCCCTATAGACTTCTTCAATGGACGAGCTTCTCAATGGCCGAACTCCTTATGATGGATTCCTGCAGGCAATCTCGCTACGGTTACACAACAGCAATAACGATCGACAATAACGATCGGCATTTATCAGCAATAACGATCGACAATAACAACAGCAATAACGATCGACAATAACGACCGGCATTGATCAGGACGGTTATAATAAGCTCCCTCTATAAAAAGGACCCTCCGGATACCTTTACGACAGATTCTGAAAATCCTTTTTTTCTCCTCCATATTCTGTTGAGCACTCCATTCCTGTTGACAGGAACTAACTTGAGCATCGGAGGGTCTTGCCAGAGCCACCCCCACCGGTTCCGAACGAGACTTTGTTTTGCAGATCTCCGGCGGCAGCCTCTTCGGCCTCAACTCTGGCGACGACAAGTTTTGCAGGTCCCCGGTGGCAGCCTCTTCGGCCTCAACTCCGGCGACGACAAGTTTCTGCGTCAACAATAATATTCACATCTATCCCGGTAAACTGAAATTCAAGGTTGAGGATGAGGATAATAAGAATATCGCAGCGCTTGATAAAGAAAAGTATATATGGAATCCTGAACATCACCATTCGCTAGAGAAAAATGCTACAAGCATATATGAACAAATAAAGGAAGCCCTCACAAGGACTTCGAGAGGAAGGCAAAACGTAAGGCAGTTTTTCGGAATTAACACCGTTGAAAATCATCAAACTCCGTGATACAACAAAATTTATCAGACTCACCCAAGAATTAACGAAAATAAATCTCCAATAATAGCTCGTAATCTCACGTAATAGCCTATAAGCAAAAGTCCGGCTATGTTTCCAGAACTATTGCTTCATAAATTCAAAAAACTCATGATCTTCCCGAATAAGGAAAGACTAAGCTAAATTAAAGGTAATATTCCAGAAGCCGCCACATATTCTTGATCTAGTAAAAATATCTCAGAAACAGGTAAAAAGACCGAAATTGAACAGATGCTCTTAATGATGAACTATAGCTTGAGATCGGAAAAACAGAAAGATAGCAAAAATCTAATTAATATCCAGCAAAACATGCACCAAAACATTAGAATCAAGAAAAATCTATACATTGAGTTCGCTTGCCGAAATCTTGTGAAAAATTATAAGAACCTCGATGTAATTCAGCTAAAATTCCAGCGAAAAGAAAGACGATCCGCAACAGAAA